>JAPDSC010069960.1:0-14800 GCA_026290005.1 Latrodectus geometricus
TTATGAACAACATAAATACACGAAGAAAATTTAATTGTCTTATATCGCGTTTAATAATGATTTATTCTGAACTGATTAAATTAAAGATTTAAATCAGAAAATGTGCTGTTGCCATACACCGTTTCTCGCATGTTAATTTATGAATGAGAACGATGAAACCAGTGTTTGCTTTCCTACTCGAAATCCCGAGCAAACGAAATGAAATCATAGAAATAAATATTATTAGCCGATAACCGCTTCGTGTTCTCAATGCCGACAAAGGCCATCCATGTTTACATATCCCTGGTTGGGTGGGGTTTCCAGCCGGAAAAGCCGACTTCTGATAAGAGTCGTTATTGAAGAATTTGGACTTCGGAATTTTGTTCTAAGATTTTTTTATATCCAGCAATTTAAAAATTAGGCAATGCTTGAAGTAGACAAATTTCAGTATTATAAGCGACAAATGAAAACTCAATTATTTTAATTGAATTACGCTTAATTTCAATTTAAATAATTGAATATGCAATAATTTCAACTGAAATTTAGCGTGATTCAATTAAAATAATTTAATTTTTATTTGTTAGTTTTTTAAAGATTTTGATTCGATTATTTTCATTGAATTTTTATAAAATTAGTTGAAAATTAATTTTTTGTGTCCTTATTATTTAATTTTTTATTCATAATAGAATTCAAAAATCAAAATTTATGATTGATTTTTGCTCTAAATTTGAGGGCTGTTTTATTGGGTTTTAATAAATAAAACTCTTTCTCTTCACTATTTCTTAAATGTTTAATGAACTTAGTTGAGGAAAACGCACGCGATCCCAAGATCAAAAATATTTAGTTAGTTATCTTAATAAATCTTATAGCCAGTAAGTTAAAAAATTTTAATTAATTAGTTTGCACAAGAAATCTTATAGCCAGTATAAGTAAAAAAATCTTAAAGCCACTAAGAAAATTTTCTTTAATAAAGGTTAAAAACTTAGAGTTGTGTTTTATGAAATCTTAACCAGTAAGTTAAAAATTTGCAATTAGTTATAGTAAGAAATCATTTTTTTTTTAATTTCTAATGGTGGCACCCTTGAGCAAGTAAGTACATTAGCCCATTTTCCGCAACAAGACCGGAAACTGCTACTCATTTTATCGTTACCCGGTGGGCACCTGTGAACCAAGTCACGGAGGTAAGAGTAGCATCGCCCACGCCACACCACCACAAACCCGTTTATAGGGCGGGCCACATTCAATCATCATCTGAGGAAAGGACAAGAAACACAGAGAGAAAGTACATCCATGCCCTAGCCGGGATTCGAACCCAGGTCCTCCCCTTCCGCATTTACTCTAACAACTAGACAGGCTGGGCGGCTCGGAAGAAATCTTAGCCACTAAATTAAAAATTTGTAATTTATTAATTATTTATCTTAATAAATCTTTTAGCCAGTAGGTTAAAAATATTTATTTAGTTAGCTCAAGAAATCTTATAGCCATTAAGTAAAAAATCTTATAGCCACTAAGGAAACTTTTTTAACAAAGGTCAAAAATTTTTAGCTAGTTATTTTAAATCTGAACCAGTAAGTTAAAAATTTGTAATTAGTTAGTTCGTTATCTTAAGAAATCTTAACCAGTGAGTTAAAAATTTGTAATAAGTTAGTTCGTTATCTTAAGAAATCTTAACCAGTGAGTTAAAAATTTGTAATTAGTTAGTTCGTTTTCTTAAGAAATCTTAACCAGTGAGTTAAAAATTTGCGATTAGTTATCGTAAGAAATCTTAGCCACTAAATAAAAAATTTGTAATTAATTAATTAGTTACTTTAATAACTCTTTTAGCCGGTATGTTAAAAAATTTTACTTAGTCAGTTAATTATCTTAAGAAATCTTAGATACTAAGTTAAAAAATTTGTTTAATTTTAAAGTCATTTAATTTTTTTTATTTAGAATAAAATTCCAAAATTAAGTTTTACGGTTGATTTTTTCTTTAAATTTAATAACTATTTGATTAGATTTTAGTAAATAAAATTCTCTTTCCTCTGCACAACTTCTTAACCGTTTGATGAACTTGCTTGAGGAATAGGATTTCAATTGTGGGGGATATTATCCCTGCTATGAAGTGCGTCTTGGTTTTGTGCAGAATTCCTCTATCTAATTAAATTAAATTAAAGTAATATATATATATATGTGAATGAACTTATTATTTCATACGTTTCAACTGACGAAGAATCAACAAAAATGTTCTGGTGCTGTGTACAGAATTCCCAATATAGATGCTTTGCAGAAAGAATTTGGTTTTAAATCTTAAAGATACATCATTCTCGTTAAGGAGTCTTCTTATAAAAGCATGACATAATTAATCTGAAGATTCTAGATTTAAAAAAAAAAAAACATTTTATGGTATTTAACTCGACAGAAAATTACACATATTATTTTATGACGAATATAAAATTAATTAACAATTATTTAATTAATAACAATTACTCTTTTCCACCTAAATTTAGAGGCCTAAATTGGCCTCACGCTTTACGAATTGTTAATGACTTTTGAAATATAAATATTTATCTCAAAATCAACGGTAGAACTTTCAAATTCCTTTTTAACTCCAATTTTTAATTTTTGTCTTTGGAAATTCCCAATTTATGATTATTAAGAAAATTAATTAAAATTGTTGACAAGAAGAATTTAATTAGTTTTTATAAAGAGGTTAATTTAAAAAATAGTTTAAATGTGTTTTAAATTATGTGAAAGGACATTTTAAATTATTTATATAAATAGTCTTTATTCTGTTTGACCGAAGCTGAAATCAGAACGACTGCAAGGAGTGGAATGCTATCTTTGACTGTTGGTCTCTGACTAGTTTAAATCACAGGCAGGATTAGGTAAGGTAACTAAAAACACAGTTAATAGTAATCTATGGAGAATAAGAACTAATAGGGAAGTAGAAGCAGTCATTAAAGGCAAAGTCATGATGAAATTTATTGAGGCACAACATTTATATTGACTCTACATCGAGAGACAAACTGATGATCATGTAGAAAATTTTTTATACTGGAAGTCAATGTGCAACGGACCAAGGGAAGAACCAAATAGAAGTTGGCTGGATGATGGGATGAATGACCTAAAATGTTTGAAAATAACCAACTAGATGGAGAAGACTGGAGACAGAGCTGGTTGGTAAGAGTTTGAGCAGCAGACTAAGACCCATCCCGCGCGGGCTATAAAGCCAATCAAGAAGAACTAAAGATATAAGTCATATTTCATTTAGAAATTTTGTTTGCAGCGTCTGTAATTAGTTTAAATAATAAATCTGATTTAGATGCTCTGTAATGTTGCTTATACCACAATGCACACAGTTCCGGAACTCTAACTTCAAAAAAAGGAAATTTGTCCATTTTTTTAAAAAGAAAATTTTAAATGATATTTACTATTTTTCTATTTTTTAAAAAAGAATATTGCTTTTGACTACTGCAGCAAATGTGTAATCGGTTTTCCGAATACGCCACCTGTCGGGAATATAGTGAAAAGCTGATGAAAGGATACAGATTTCAATATTAAATGAATTGGTAACTACAGGAAATTAGGAATTAGCGTTCACCACGTAGCTTGGTTTCTTTTTAACTGACCAGTAAAAGCTCCATTTCGTGGTGTAAGAAAAGCCTTTTATGAGAGAATATTACTAAATGTTTGAAGTTTGAATTGTAGTCACTATTATAAGTAAAAATAATAAATATTTTTGTTTTTCTAAATCGCAATATTTCATTGAAAGTAAGGTTACGTATTCCACTAGAAGCTATAATTTGTGAAAGCTAGCGGTTCACTAGTGAATTACATTTATGAAACAAAATAATTTGTTGAAAGATTAATTTTAAATTAGTATTTAATAACCTACTATGAAAATAAAAGACTATTACTAAGTGTTTTTCATTTTTATAACATGTTTTTTTTCCCCCTTATTTAAAATTATTTTTTTCTACAAATGTTTTCGAAATCATTTCTCTCATATTGCTCTAGTTTTGGTACATAACTATATTTTGAACATAAAATCAATAATCTTTTATTGAAATTAGAACAGTATATTCAAAATAATTTGTAACTATATACGTTCCTGGGTCTGAATTTGGTTCCTCTATCAATTTAGTAAATTTAAATGTTATTAAGAATTACATTTATTTTGCCGAGTATTTGAAATTGTTTTCAAACTTCATTCTTAATATTCAGTTAGGATTGTCTTTTTATTTACTCTTAACATTTTTATGCATTAAATTCTGGATATTCATATATATAGTAACTTTATCGTATTGGAATTCCTATTCGAATCGTGGCATCCCTATTTAAACTTGTTTCTATTTTCAAGATTCGGAAATTTTGTAGGTGTTTATATACTTTAATGTATTTTATAAAGAAATATAGATATTTTTACTACAGAAAAAATAGCATTCTGTAGTTAATAAAAACCTATTTATATTTATTTTGATTTTTAACATTTATTTATTTTGATTTGAATAATGAAATCTGAAGATGATTTAAATGGTGAATGTTATTAATGTTAAAACTTGGATTAGTTTTATCCTTAAAATTATTCTCTAAATACCTTGATAAATTAGCTAATTTATTTACAATTCAATTGAAAAATTTGATGTAACTCCTTATATATTTAACTCGGCTCAGTTTTTTTATATTTGATTTCTAAGATATGAAATCTTTAAAAATACATTTCTTTGATCTCTTAATTATTAAATATTGACAAATACTAATAAAATACAAAGTCAACAACGATGAATGAAATATACGAGATAGTATATTTTAAATTGATTTTTGACGTTAAATGCCCTCTCTCTCTCTACATATTTTAATATTATATCCTTAAAATATATAAATAAAATCTTATAACAATAAATATAACTAAATATAAAAATTCTCCTGCATTCCTCTTTTATAGTTTTATTTAAATAATATAGATACCTCTAAATCCCCAAAACAATATTTATGATTAAAAGCACAAAGAATTGAAGAATTAAATATTAAATAAACCTCACACACATAATTGAATTGCTTAAAACAACATTCATCAGGCTAGATTAGTTTATTTGTTGCATTATGCAAACTTTATGTATATCAGAAACCGTTTAATAATTCTAAATGACTCCAAGTGTCCACGTACGAATTGAACCCATGAACTATTTACCTGAAGTCTAGAGCATTATTTATTAAGTTACCAGCTAGCTGAAAACAGCACAGTATGAGTATCGCATCCATTAATTCAAATGTTTTTGTAAATTTTAACGTTCCAGGAACTTATGCTAAAAAGCTTGATAGATGGCACTACCTTGCATGAATTGATTTTCAATGCTTTCATGCAGAATAACTGTTGAATCAGATTGATAGATCAATGTTCAAAGTACAATGTTCGCATTTCATTGTCTTTAAGGTGAAATACAAACGGTTCATAAAGTTTTATCTAATTATTAATGTAATATAAGTTGATGTATTATTATAATATTGGGTTCAACAGTCGATGGAATATTACTCATATAGATTTAACAAATGCTTTATTATATTTCTGAATTGTTTTGTATGCTATCAAATAAAATAGCATTGCGCAGATTTTGTTAGCATAAATATAGTATTTAGATATTTTTGTTGGGGAAAAAATTATAACGTTTGAAAAGGGTTTCATATGCCGATAGTGGCTAATCTCAAGAAATGAAAATAATAATAATAATAACAATCTAAACAGAATGACATTATTAGGATATGCAACCAAATGAAATAAAAAAAAGACAAGAAAGCAGAAATGGAATTTATTATTCTTCACAAACAGGCCGCCTATTAGTTGCCTGCATCACTAAACACGGTATCCATGCCATCTTTAAGAGGCCCTCTATTCCTATTCTCTTCCTTCTCTTCTCTCTTTATATTTAATATTCCGTGGCACTAGTGTCGGCATCTCTTGATGTTCCGAAAGAAGAAAAAAAAAAGAATCAACAAGTACAATAAATTAAACAAAATAATAATAACCGTGTTGTGCTCGAGAAAGGAAAAAATAAAAAAGGTAAGAGAGAAAATGAAAAGGCAGATTCATTCGAGTTTCCTTCAATCCCCCTTCATCTTCTTTTGACACCCGACTCCCCCTAGCGGCAATGGATGTTTCGAGTTGGAGAAATGTCGGAGGTTTGAGGCGCTCGAAAAGCTACGCGGATCAGAGAGTGAATTCTCTCTTGCTGGCATGTCGTTTTGGCATAATTATGCTCCTTTTTGGCTTCTTGGCGTTGTCGTTTCGTAAATTTTAATTTGGCATTTATCGTTATTTTTTAAGTGAAGCAACATATCAAAGTTTGTGAGTTAGAAATATAAAAGCCTACTTAAATTATCATACCATTTATATTACATCATATTTGTAAGACCTGATTTTTTTTTTCCATTTTAATTTATTTTTTTATTTTTCTTTGATAGATCATTCTTAAATAGAATATATTAGTTTGGGGTAAAAGAAATCCATTATTTTTACGTGAACTTTATGTAACTTCTTTTGGATTCACTTTGTAAAATGGTTTAAAACAGCTTTCATGTAGATTTTTAAGTCTTGCGTGTTACGACTGCTGACATGCGGTTAACTTCGATCATTTTTGATATTTTATAGACATTTTCGACGATGCTGTATCCACATGCGAGGTGCATCTCTAACATCAAAAATACCCGAACGGAATCGACGAAACAAAAATTGTACGTAAATTGGTTGTTACAGTCCTATATAGGACGATAAACACCTTTCACAATTTTAGCCACCAGGCTATCTTTTTCGCCGTTACAAGAGAAAAACGAAAATGTATCGAATTTTCTGTTTGTTGTCTTCCATTTTTGAAACCTTGTACTCGTAACTGAATTAATCAAACAAAAAACCGCAAGAGGATATTTTAGTGTCAAATGTCACCTTTCCAACGAGCATAAATCTGAAATTGTTTGATAGATACCTCACGAGATATCGATCACTACAGACGTCTACCGAAAAAATAATGGATTACTTTCTCCCCAACCTAATATACCATGAATTGTCACGTATAAATGCAATAAGAACCGTTTGCCGATAACTTGTATATTATAAAATGTACAACTTTTTTTTATAAAAATTGAGTAAAATAATTTACTATATTTATTGTTATATTGTGCTACTGCATATGATAATCATCGAATTATGGCCTAAGAATCGTGTATAATCTAAATACACAAGAAAAAGTAAAGGCAAAATAATTTTTATTTTATTTTATTACAAAAATGTAAATATGCTGATAAAATAATACATCAGACAGAAAACCGCTGAATTGTTCGAACGAGTGAAGTGAGGATGATACGAAAGCGATTCAAGTATGGCGGGAATGAAAATAATTGTATCAATAAAATGTCCATTTTCAATAAAGTCGATGTAAACCTCGAATGATGAAATATTTCTTGTTCAGGCAATCCCCCAGATAGTTATAAGAGAACATTTCCTAAATATTATAAGAGTACATTTCCTAAATAAAAATAAAAAATTTTAATATGAGAATTAAAAAAAAACTCAGATAACAACTTAATCAGGCCAGGAATCAGGATATTCCACACCCTTCCTAACTACTGAAAATATCAACCTCTTTTTTCTGCAACTAAATTTGCTGATTTAATCAAATCAACAAATGAAATCAAATCAATATTTAATGACATCCCCATCAAAAAGTTATTTATAGAGCTTCAAAGTATCCAATCCCCCATGAATAAGTTATTTGAACTTACTTCGTATTTTCAAGCAGGTAAACAATAACTGTTATAAAAAATTTATCTTAATTAATCCCAGATTTATTTTTAAATACCAACTTTTTAATTAAAGTAATCAATATTCCCCTAGAGGGCGCGTCCACAGGTGGCGGATCAGGGAATGCCTCCAATGGTATTACCTGTGGGTGGTGAAGGTAAATAAAATACCTTCAGTGGACCAACAGGTAGAAGTCCAACCTCTTGAGGCAATGGCACCCATCTTCCATGGATATTGCAATTTACAGAGCCGATGCCTTTGGCTCTATATAATCTTCACTAACTTGGACACAACAATTATAACAATTTTCACTTAATTCAATTAAAATATAGAATCTTTCACTTAGTTAAATTTTTAGTTTAACTCCTCCCACTATTTTCAGCAACCAATAATATGCCAGTTCAATTCCAAAAGCAGGCTGTGACAGGTGAAAGTTGCCTTGCTTGTGTTTATATTCACTTTCCCTGCTGAGCATGTAGGGGATGATCTGAAATGCCTGATTGGTAAACGGTAATTCAAGTTTTTAAGAGGAGCAGAGATTGTCTAAAAGAAGCCTAAAATATTTAAATAACTCCGCTGCAAAACAACTGAGGGCATATAATAAAACGATACGATTCTCCTCGGCAATAAAAATCACTGCATGTATCAGGGATGGCCAAGACGTCGACCGAGGTCGACTGGTAGACCGCGAAGACATTTTAGGTAGTCCACGCGACCATCCCGATAATGATCTCGGATATTAACAATTTAATTTATGACTTATGACATAGAATCAATGAATTATTTAAGATATAAATTTACTGCAGTCTACGCTTTAAAACCCGAAACAAACTGTGCAAAGATTTATGATTTAAAGATTTATGATTAAAGGTTTACGATTTATAAATAAAACCTAAAACGGACAATAAGCGCGATTAAAACATTAAAAAAAACTATAGAAAGGTATGCATCTCAATCAAGAAAACATGAATTGAGAAACTTCAAAAACATGGCGGAAGAATGCATCCATAATCCAAACCGAGACTTCGAAGATTTCGCTTAATACTTACTTGTTTTGTTTGTGAAGAATTTGAAAGAAATTTCACTGACTTAATTAGGTTGAAATAAATACTCAAATTTATAATTTTTCCCCATTTAATGAAAATGTCAATATTGATGGAGTATCTGAAAAAATAGGACATTTAATAGATATCACGTCAGTCACGGTCGAGGAAGACATTAATAAATTAATATGCGATCTAGCCATTAGGTAACAAAGCCATATCGAAAAATGTTTTAGTTGAAGAAATGACCAAAGAAAAAGAATTAAGATACATATCAAACTTATAGTTGGCCTAAATACCAAATTTCAAATCTAAGAAATTGCAAATTAATAAAGCGAAGAATAAAAGCAAATGATTATAATTTTAGATTATAATCATTTGATTGATAAATTCAGAGCATATTTAGCGATACTGATTTTTGGAAATTAATTTCTAAGGAAACGTTTCCAAATATTTACAAACTGATTTTGTATTTGAAATCATACTTTGGATCGAAGTATCTTTGCGAAGTAGCTTTTTCAACCATGAACAAAAAACAAACATTGGTCGCATTTAATTTCGTGTTTATGCATTGCAATAAGCTCGTACCAGACGCAATATGATAAACTTGTCGCAGATATACAAGTAAATACATTAGCCCATTTGCCACAACAACAAGGCCAGAAACTGCTATTCATTTTATCGTTACCCGGTGGGCACCTGTGAACCAAATCATGGAGGTACGAGTAGCATCGCCCACGCCACGCCACCACAAACCCGTTTATAGGGCGGGCCACATTCATTCATGATCCGAGGAAAGGACAAGAAACATAGAGAGTTGCCTGGTTGGGTTTTCTGGAGCAAGGTCCAAAAAGGACAAGCTGCGCCAGAAACACAGAGAAAGAGAAAGTACATCCATGCCCGAGCCGGGATTCGAACGCAGGTCCTCCCCATCCGTAGTCAGTTACGCTAACCACTAGACAGGTTGGGCGGCTGCTTCTAATATCTACAACCATTAATTTTCGTGAATAAGCGATGTCGAAAAGTTTACCATTGAGTTGACACAATCTCAACAATCATACTCAGTGGAGACATGTAAAGAATACCTTGATCTTCCAGGATCTATTACGTAGGCATAAAATTATGCCGATAAGTAAGATCTTTTTCCGAAATCTTAGGGTAAAATTTGTAAAGATACAGAATCTAGCACCAGTAAAAGAAAAGCCTGTTCTTAATCAAAATCCCTACTCTTCATCACATTCGGTCACACCTACCAGAGAATGGTAAGTATTGAAATATTTCCCTATCCTACTTATATTGCAGAATTTTCGTTCCGTCTGTAGATATCGATTCATTTATTTACATCGATCATTCATATCGATTCATTTATTTACAGGGTGACTGAATATTAATACCAATGATGTGTCTAAGAAGTTGAATACTAATTTAAAGGTTCGTTACCGCCAAGAAAAATGAATTGGAGTGGATTTGATTTTTTTTCCCCGATAATTGAAATAACTAGGTCAAAAATAGCAAAAAAAAAAAAAAAAAAAAAAAAAAAACTATTTCATATTGGAATTTAATTTGAAAAATTTACTTATATTTGAAATAGAATTTTATTATTTTATAGTATTGTAGTAAATTATTCGGAGAAAAAAATCATTACTTCGTCAAGCTTTGAATTTTTTATGTGTTAAAATACAAAAATCTTTGGCATTCCCCAATTTCTACCCTACTGTTTTTCCTATTAACATAACTGAACTTGAGAGTAAATATCATCAGAATCGTCATCGGTAGTTTATTAAATCTATTAGATACAAAATGTAGAATTCTTATATAAAATTTAAAATTTAACACGTCCTTTTTCATTTCAGATGCTGAGGCAATCTGAAATTTGACCTGAAGTGTATCTAAAATTTCATTGAACAAATTAGAAATATCGATTATTTGATCGCTAATTAAGTTAGGGATTCAATACTGAAATTCGATCTTTTCGATTATTTTGAAATAGAATTTTCTCATTTTGGGACTTATGATATAGAAATAATTTATCCACAAAGCAGGAGTGACACTTGAGTTCAAATATTAAGGCTCGTTAATATAATAAATATGGAAAGCCCATGTTTTCAATACTATTCTGAATCTCTCGTTTTGGATACCATTATCAACTTCTTTAACAATAGTAAACATAGTCTAAAATGGCTTAGAGAATGCAACTATTTATTATTTAGCTCAGCGAAAATGATACCTAGAGATTCATTTCCTAGATTTTATACCTAGAGATTCATTTCCTAGATTTTATATCTAGGGATTATTTTTATACCTTTATTGAGAAAAGCGATACTGTTCTAAAATCGGCAATCAAAATTTTTCATTTCTTAGAGTTTCAAACAAAAACTTACCATATATAAAATATTTAAGACTTTCTATTGGTTTTCTTTTTTGATTTCAAGCTAAACATAGAAAATAAAACTACTATCAAAAAAAATAAATTAATAAATAAATAAAAATAAAAATTCATGTGAAATATTAAACAATTACAGTAAACAACACACTTTTAAAAATATTTTAATAAAATTGTGAGTAATATAAATAATGTAAAAGTTTCATGATAGACCAATTAATTAGGAACATGTGTTGAGGTGTTTGATTTTGATTTTGACATGTGTTTTTTTGTTTTGATTCTTGATAATTTAATATTTCAATCATTTTTCTTAAATGATAATGCCATTCTAAATATTAAAAGAAAATGAATCACAAAAATAGTAATATATAAAATGCTAATATAGAATTAATATATTTCATAGTTTTATTGTTTGATTAAAAATTTGAGGATCGAATTATTTCTATACCATAATATAAGAAGCCCGTAGAGTATTTTTAAAATTTAATCTTAATAACTCTATACAAAAATTCTATTTTTGCTCAAAATATATAATAATAATCCTTTTGTGGTAATTTTTTCATGAATAAAATAATTTGTCGAATAGAAATAGAAAATATGAATTGACAGTCACAAAATCATTTATATTTTTGCTAATTATCTTATAACAAGTTAATCATTTTCATTAAGAACATCAATTTTCTCTCTGGTATATGTCATGCAATGCAAGTTATTTACAATTCATCAAAATTGTTTGTGTTCTTCCAAGTTCGTGTATAAGATTGAAGGTACAGAGAAGAGAGAGAGGGAGGTATGATTCGTTAAAATCAGTTATAATTAGCCTGGATACGACACTTTTAAGATTTTTTAGGAGGCAGTAGTGAATAAAAGGATATACACATTACACAGAGAAAATTTTGTAGAAATAAACCGACACATTTTGAAATAAAGAACAATTGTTTTAGAGTCGAAAAATGTAACAATTTAATATCATTTAAAACAGTGTATTTAACAATATGAAGCATAGTACTTTCACTTTGATTAGGTTAGCAAATAAATTTTTAATTTTCAAAGTCATTCTAAATATTAGAGACTACAATTCGTTGTTGAGGTAGATGGTAGCATAAAAATATATTTATACAGCAACCAATCATAATTTCATATTGAGAAATTTGCAAATTAAAGTCAATCCTATGGACGATATAATATTGTACAGAATAATAGAAGTTCTAGGTAAGTGCTATTAAAATGTTTGAATCTTTGGTGCCTTTTTCAAAAGTTATACGTTGAAAATGTGCTTCTAGGGCTTCGATTTGTCTCTGGAAGCCATAAAACACATTTTGAGCGCAGGTGTCTGTCGGAAGTATTGAAGCTAAACAGATGTTTTTCGATTTCTTCAAACAGCCACTTCCGAATATAAAAACTATTCTAAATCAACCAATAATTGCCCCAAGATCTGCGGGATGACAAAAAACGACTTACATGTTTGGGACATTTATGGTTGCAGAAGATATTGGTATGACTATATCTGCCATTATTGTGTTTAGGAAAAAAGGGCTACCTAGTAGAGTCTATTCAACCTGGTACGACGAGTTTGAATTCTTTTTCGTTTGATTCAGAGAGAAAAGTTAAATGACAGCCACCAACATGTCAATTGCATTCTATCTGATTAGAACAATGTTATTTTCATGGATGAATTGAGACTCGCTCTATAATCCGATAACAACTGCATAAGAATATGGGAAGGACAAAACACACGCAGTTTGTCTCAGAATATCACATATTCCGAGGAAGAAGTATCATAATCTCTGCAGAGATTATTTTGCGATATGAACAACCGGAATAGTATCAGACAGCATTTTGTGATGATTATACTGTGTCTGAAAGAAATTCTATACTTTGTGGTAAAAAGTTATTTGCTGGCACACGATAATCCTATTTTCGCTTTAACGGATGATCATATGCACTTCCATATCACTATCATTATTGACAATTATCATGCACTTCCATATCTCTGTCATTATTGACAATTATCGGAAGACTGAGTGAAAAGCACGTACGCAGTGGTAAATGTACTTTTTGATTTGAATTTCATTGAAAATCTTTGAGACTGTCTTATGTGTATATACTGTCTGTCTGAGACTGTCTTATGTATACACCCTGATTGTCACTTTTTAGCTGTTTATTCAGTTTTTAATAATTTCTGCATGACAACTTATTATAAATTATGACAATTCAATATTATTTTCCACTTTATTTCGATTCTTTGTTTTGATAATAAAGATATTTGCTGATTTTTTCTGTGTCACGTTTCTAACCAATTACATTATGCTTATTAATATTTTTGTATTTTAGAAAAATGATTCATTTTTCGATGCGACTCTATTTTATAATTTTTGACTTGTAAAATTTCAATAGAACAATTTATTGAAGTGAGTGTTACATGCTTAATTAAGTAGCTGAAAAAGTAATTTATGCGATTGGAAAAATTTTTTCCATAAAGTAGAACAGAGGACGTTATCTATAAGCAGTTTGATTATCACTGATACTCAGAAGATGGTTTACCTTTTCTAAAATGCTTAGAAAACTATTTCCTTTTATATTAGAAGATAAAAGTAAAACAATTCTATATAAAAACAGCAGAATAAATGATTTTGTGTTAAAAATTTTGTAAAATTCAGATTATTTCAAAAATGGATAACACAATTTACTGCGAATATTTTGTGTATTGTATCACTACTTATTTTCACCAGAAAAATTTATGAGCAAAATAATTAATATAAAAAACACACTTTTAAGTTCAGCAGATGGTCATATGAATTACTTTTGAAAACTTTCGAGATCATATTTGACACTGCATAGTGGACATTCTAATGAACTAGGCTGCTTAAGGCAAATATTCAGTTCATAACTGTTTTCATAAATAATGGGTCTATTTCAGTGTCGTAAGGGATGAAAGCCTGAAAACTCCCAAATAACCAGATTGGTAGATATGCAATCAAAAGATAGAAGCGCAAAATGTATCTCCAGGTGTTGAACAGTAATTGAAAAAAAAAAAATCCTGAAAAATTTCACTCTGAAGAAAATCGTACTACCAATATTCCGTGAAAGTTCCTTTGTGAGATCATATAAGATGCACCAGGAAATGATTAGGAATTCGTTTTAAGAATATGATTTAGGTTTAATGTATCTTTCAAAGTTATTTCAGGTAATGGAGATTTTCAAATATCATTTAAGCTTTGATAAACAGGAAATTTTCAATGTTTTCTGTGTTATGGGCTATTTTGAGGCTTTTCAAGACAGTGAAATATTTAGTAAATTTAGCAGGTATGTGAACATAACCTTGTGATGGCAGAGCAAAGTAAATTGATTTATCTGAAACCCAAGCAGAAATTCGTAATGTCTTGACTAATTTATTTACATCTTTTCATAGTAAAAATGTACATTCCTTTTTTCCTTTCTAGAAGTAATTGTCAGGTGAATTTCACAACAATAATTCAAGTTAATTTAAGTTTGTCTGAATGATTTCTTTTTGTTGTAAAATAAGTAGCAAAGTTTTGAAATTGATATTACTCTTGCAAATGTTCTTTTTGATACCCCATCCAACTATGATGTTGTTATATAATGCCCGTATACTAGGAA
>JAPDSC010069960.1:34409-72708 GCA_026290005.1 Latrodectus geometricus
TATTACTATTCCCACTTCATTTTTATTTTTCTCTTCCTACCTTCTCTTTTTAATAATCTTTCACGCTTCACGTACAATTACCAGATTTCCCTTCGCGACCGTTCTTTGATGTTCGCCGCCAAACTTCAGCTTCCTTCCCCAGTCGCATGTTTAATCAGTCACGCGTTGCCCCCACACCCCCACCACCTTACTCTCTGCCGTGGATTCGTTTCTTTTCCTTCTTCTCTCTGGGCAAGGCTTTTTGCTGTGAAAGAACCCACTTTAGTGTGAACGGTGACTGTAACCGCGCTCCCTTGATGGACTCTCGGATTATTTAACTTTTGGGATCATTGAATTCGGTTTCGGGACAGTTATTCATAAGAAATAGGAGCAGCGCCAGATGTTTTTATGGAAGTATTTTTCCCAGTGTGAATAAAAAGCGATCGTTCCTTCGAATATATAAAAAATGAAACGCATATTTGGTATAAGAAATTTTATTGCTAATTTAGAATCACAAAGTTTTCAAATGCCTCAAATTAGCCAATAAATGCTCGTGACTTAAAAAAATTCAATTTTTTTTTCCGAATTTCAAAATGAACAATTTATGTTACAAATTTTTAAATCTGGATAATAAAGTTGAGATTTGCCTTTTTAACTAACAATGTTCATTGCTCTTAAAAAATAATGAACAGCTTAATATTATTGTAAAACATTTAAAAATACACCGTGTAAATTGCCTTCTTGGAGATCTTAATGACCTGTGGTCCACTAAGATCTCTAAGATCACAAAAGAGAAAGTCTGGAAGATTCCTAAGCACTCGCGCCGACAGAAGCGCTCTCATTGGAATCGAACCCATGACCTTCCATTCCGAAGAACGCTGTCCTACTTCTAGCCCAATGAACCCAGGAAAAGAAATAATCAGTTTTCCCTTAGAGTAATTCGAATATATTTTTTTTATAAATACCCTCATTCTGCATTAGTGAAATAGTCAGATTAAAGCCTAAGTTTTTTTTTACTGTGTTCTTACATCGTCCAATGAAATATTTCTTCAATTAACTGTATGCAAAATGTTTATAGTATTTTTGCCTTACGATAAAATTTTATTATCATTAATTATTTTTTGTCTGTATATATCTAATGAAATAGGTTCATCTCTAGGATATTGTTGATGTAGTTTGTTTACATTTTCTCACCCGGTCGCTTTGTGTTCGAATCATTATTTCCTAGTTGTTGGTTTTTATATATCTCTTCTTCGAACAGGGATTTAAAAATTATCTTACTTTGGATATTTTAGTATTTTTTTGTAATGAAGATACATTTTTCTTTGGATAATTTAGAGCTTTTTCAATATTTCACATCAGTCTGTTGCGTGACTTTAATGTTATTTATTAATGTGTTTACTGTATGAAATTTTTCATCAATTTATTCATTTCTCAAAATATTATTTCTTTTAGGATAGGAATTTTAATATTGTTATTCAGCGTCCAGGAGAATTTAAATTCTCTTCCGGTGTTTTAAAGCTTATATGAAACCACATAATTTAAAACAAACGGAACATATGTTAATTTTAAGAAATAGGTGAATCGATTCAAAACGGATAGTGATATCTGTATTACTTTTTGAATAATATAAACTGCATTATCATATCGCATGATCACCTGCCTGTTTCTGTTTTTTCCTTTTATCCATTGTAACATATCAGTGGTGAGATAATGTAATGAGGTTGGTAATATTAAACGGTAATATTCAGTCCTGTTGTATAGAATAGTTTGGTAAACAAGTTTTAGACAAATGTATGTTATTAAATATAAAGGAATGCATAAATTAAACATAAAATTTTTATCTTTTTAGGAGCTGTCGTTCTCTCTTTGTGATGATGGTGCGTGTCCTAAAAAAACTGAAGAACAAATCCCTTTACAAGGTACTTATATTAGTTATTGTAGAAGATTCATTGAAATTTTTAGATTTCCTTTGCCAAATTATCACATGATTAAACGATGCAATGTTCAAAGATCAGTGTCTTAATTTTTTGTTGCAATTGAGAAATAATTTAAAAGAAATTTATTTTTAAAAAAGTTAGAATATATTTAAATCTACTTATTTTTTGTGTCTTAATTCCAAAATGTTCTAAGAAAATATTGAAAAGAATTCATGGAAAATTCTATTCTTAGAATATTGATTTAGGAATGGTTGGAAAATGCCAACTTGCAATATTTATATTGAAGCTTCGTCAAATTTTTACGTTTTATTGGTGAAATATATTTATAAATGATTAGTAATGAATCGGCAGAAATCTGATGCGATATGCAGGGTCATAAATGAGAAGGTCATATGCTTAAAAGAAGCTTCACTGTATTTTAAGCATCCCAGTATCATATTTTACCTTCGTCAAAACTGCTGGCTAAGTTACTATAATGAGGTTTTCTGTATGTGTGGGTCTGCTAATATAACCAATTCCCGTGTAAATTGTGGCTTGGAGCTATTTCGGCTGATGATATTCTTTCCTTTCACAAGACCACCCAGTAAATGCCTTCTTCCCTGGCTATTATTATTGTTTACGATTACGATTCAGTTATGCTGGATAAGGAATAAAAAGGAGTATGTGGAACTCGGCTTTGCCAAAGAAAGGTCGTATTTTTTCCTTAAATGGAAGCATGTTTCTGCCATGAGCATTAATAGCAATCCCTCTCAGCGGTTGTAAAATTAGTTCTGCTCGATTTTTATGTTCACGACAGCTCTAAAAAACATAGCAAACAAATCACCCTCGATTCTTCTGATACGGACGTCCTGGATTTCTTTGGGAAGGGAATGATGTAGTGCCGTAAATATTTCGCGCGCGACTGAGTTTCATATCCTCCTCTCTTTCGCCAACGAATACCATCCTCTCCAACATTCTTCTGCGAATTGCTGTATCATCGGTATTTTTTTTTTCCTCTGAAAAGCTTTTTTCGGGAGGGCGGCCAGTTGAGGTACCTACTGTGCGTTGGAGGGGGAGCTCTCTTTTAGAATCCACACCGGAAATGTCGGCTTTTCGGGCACAGGTAAAGGTGGGTGTGGTGCCTGTAAAGTAGGCGTCCACCTGAACTTTAATGCTTTGGATCTGGAGATGGGCTTGTCAGCGGATGGCAAGTGTCCACAAGCGCAATATGCATTTTTTTTTTAAAAAAAATATTTTGATTGTTGTTTAAACTTTGCTTTCGAAATTAACAATTTCGAAAGCATTTTATTTATGTTTAGCTTTATAACTTAAGGTTAATATTCAGTCTTAAATCCGATCGAAGACTGAGTCTCATTGGCAGCCGAATAGTTAACGCTCTGGCTTTTGGTCCAACAATTCGTGATCTCGAATTCCCTCTGTGGCTTGGGTGTTTATAGTGGTTCGGAATTCATTTAAGACATTAGATCCCAGTTTAATTAGCTCTGCTATGCAAAAAATAATCACTTAGTGACAAATAAACTAAACGGTCGAAGATTGTCATATTGATACGGAACAGTTAGTACCTAATCAGTGCTTTAAATCTCTCCGTTTGCTCTTCTTTAGGTGTCAATGTCATTACACAACCATAATTCAAAATTAAGAATTGGTTGTTTTGGATTAAACTAAGAATGTATCTTTGCTTTTCAGCCCTATGATTTTACTCTAAGGCAACTTAATTTGAGTTATAGTACAGATCTGCTACCACATATACGTAAATATATGCTACCTAAATAAGTAATGAAAAGCCATGTGCTTTAAATATAAATTTCATTGCTCATGAGAAATATTCGAAATTCGTGGTAAGCATTTCGTGTTAAAATGATCAATTGAAGAACGTTCCACAATGATCCCTATTCCCCTATCTTTTTTAATGTTTTATTATTTCCGACTTGGTATCTATAACACTGGAGTTTCTTTGTTCTCCGGATTCGACGGGAGTGAAGGAGAACGTTAATCACGTGACAGTCCCGAGGAACAGAGACCTCAGTGGGTCTGATGGGACGTCGATAAAACAGACGAGTCCATTTACAGATCCCTCTCACGACAGTGGGGGTAGGAGGAATATTTTCTTTAAAAATATCACTAGAACAAAATGCGATTCACTGTATTTTTTTGTTTTTATCCAACTCATTCTGTAAAGCCTTGAATGGGCTCTAAAAACATTTTCATTTATCTAGTAAGAATTAATTAATAACCTTTTCATTTAGTTCATTAAATTATAGTGAGAAAATCAAATATTAAATTTCTATCTAAATCACAGATGCAGAAGTAAATAAAATTTTTTTAAAACTATTTTCTATATCTATATGGTAACTTTTAACTTTCTCTTTAAACATATATATTTGAGAAACATTTAATAATTTATTAAATAAATCATAGTACACTCAGTATAGATCCGTTCAAAAAAAAGAAGTATTTACACATTTTTCAATTTAAATATCTATGCACTAACACCTATGATGTTATAGCAATATATATATATATATATATATATATATATATATATATATATATATAACGCAAAAATTAGTCTCTTTTAATCAAAAATAAAATTTAAAATATCGTAATTTAAACCCCCAATACATCAAGTAAATTAAATTTGCAATATAAAGAGTAATGTTTTTAAGTATATTATATAAAGTTTACCTCAGCTTCATTTCTGTATAAGAAAAAAATTATGTCTAATAGTTACATCAAATATACTATTCGTGGATCAATAAATTTATTCTTGAAGATGAAAGAAATGAGATTATTCGTGGTTCAGTAAAATAAATTTGGCGGGTCACCATATCCTTTAAGGTTTCCAGTCCTTTATCTTCGCGATATTATATACTTGCAGAATAAGAGTGACTTAGATATATCTGAAGTCAAGGATATATAAGAGTTCTATTTATATTTTCCTATGCAAATAAAAGGACATACCTAAAGTATAAAGTATCTCCTAGCCATTTGCTTATTTCCTAGATGTATCCTTAATTAAGAAAATACCCTATAAAAGGGGCAGACTAATAAAATATAAGTAACTTTTATTATTACTTCTTATTATTTTAAGATCGTCTCTAATAAAGCCAAGTAAAATCATTGGCTCATCTGACATTAGAACTGTATATTTTGGAATGAAAATTAAAATTCGATCCGGTTATTATTGATCAAGTAGAACCATATATATATTCTGTTTTTCTATTTTCGTAATCGTATCAATTTAAATATGTGCTTTATTTTCCGTATTTTTCCCCATGCAGCACTGATTATACTGCATTAGTAATTAAAAAACCAACCGGTAGACAATATTCTGTGCAATATGAATGTTTGGAAATTCTTACAGCTGCTGTCAGATATCCATTATACAAGTCTTAGTATTATAACTTGAATAAATAAGTTCTTGATGTTATTCTGGCTCGTCAAACGAAATTTACAATTTCACTGCTGTAATAATTAACACAAAATATAATAATATATTTCCTTTTTAAAGTGGAAAAGAATTAAATTTAAAACTGATTAATCATTTTAGTTGATTTTGGAAATGGCGCCGTTTGCTCTTGAGATAATTGGGTTTTCTGGGGAGTTGCTGGAATTATCATGTAATTTTAGAATTGAATATTGAACTTTATTTTATTTGTTATACAATTTTGTCGTTTTTACAGTGAAATTATCACAAGACCCAGAAAAACAAAATATTTTGTTGATAAACAGAGAAGCTCATGAAAAAGCAGAAGAGGAGACTAATGAAAAGCAACAAGATAATATGGTATTTAAAAATTGTTATTTTCCAAAAAAATTAAAATCAAAAGAAAAGATTTCTCCTCTTTCATTTTTTGATAAATATTTTCCATTATATTATTTCTGTTGTATTTAAAACACATAATTTATTTTTTAAAATTTTTTTACAAGAAATTAAGCACTTATATATTTTTTAATTAAAATGTTTTATCAAATGAAACTTTTTAAATTATTACAGTCTACGTGTTGAAAATGTAAAATTTTAATTTCGTAATAGTGTCATTATAGATATGCATTTCATGTGCCCTAATAATTCCATACGAGATATGAAAGTGGTGCCATCTATTGATTCCTTTTAAAAGATATCAGTGGCAGTATTTTTGAGTTTATTTTTTGTTCGCATTCAACTGATAGGGAAAACAAACAAGTTTCCTTAAGAAAAAAAATTATAATTGGTTTCATTTTAGGTTTAAATGATTTACTTTTTTCACATATAACGATTTTTCTCATTATGTAAACTGTTTTAAATAAATATCCAATTAAATAAAATATGATAAAAACAAAATGTAGCAAAATTATTCAGTGAGATAAAGCAAATAATTTTGAAAAATAATTAAATTTTATTTATTTTTAAATCATTGTATTTTATAGTACAAAAAAATCACAAAAGTAAAATGTTTTTTTTTTTTTTTTTTAATTTGAAAATAATTTTTTATTTGTAATTATTTATATTGTATTTGACTGGGTTATAACTGGTTATAATTAAATTGCAACATTTTCTAAAAATTTATAATATATTTTGTTATGAATTTGGCATAAATTTTCATATAAATTTATATTCTTTTTAGGAAGTTACATGCAGTGTTTCGGTAGATGGCCAAGAGAAACAAGAATTCTCTTTCACATTATATGACTTTGATACATGTGACAGAACAAATAAGCAGGTGAATCTATATTAAATACATAATCCAACTTTAATAAATGCTATTATCCATTGTTGTTTAAAAGTATTTTGAAATAATTTATATTGATATTTTCAAATAATATTGTTAAACTAAAATAATGGAGTTCATTATTATAGTAATATAATTTTAAGATTTTCATTAATTTGCATCTGTTATAAATGAATTTTTAACACAATATTTTTTTCATTTACAACTATTAATATGAATTACATTTTGATTGATATTAGAAGCATGATTATGGGATGTATCTAATATAATTATTAAATGATATTAGATATATCCCATAATCATTCTTTATTACATCTTCCTAAAATTCATTGTAAACCACAGAAAAATTATTTTTCTACAGAAAGAAAAACATTTTTTTTTAAAATTTCCTTATAACAATGAATTAATTATCAGATTTAATCAAGCAGCTTGAAACTAATATGAAGGAAGAAAATTGATGTTTGAGATATAGAATAATTTTTATTTGCACTTTTTTTAGGATTACTTTCTATTTTATCATTTTTTTTACTTAAATTTATTCACATATTTCTTAATTTTAACAAAATAAATAATGCACTCCTATTTATGAAAACAAAAATCAGATTTTTATTATATACTTTAATGAGAATCGATTGCATTTGAAGTGTATTTTTGTAAAGACAGCTGAATTAGAAAAAAAGGATTTAAATTCACTTATGTAGTTTTAAAGCAATTGGTATTTATATAATATGGATAATTGTTTATGCTACTTAAAATTACAATAATTGTTATTTCAAATTCAATTTTTGTTTTTAATTTTGATTTAGTGTCAATTATAATCAAAATTCTCAAAATATTTTAAAAATTACTATTATATTGTTTTAAAATAAAATAATCAATTTAATACCTATAACCAAAGCAACTCCTTACAAGTTACATAATATTATAATTAATGGTATGGTTAAATATTATTTTTTGTGTATAGCTTGTGTATTTATTAAAAATATCTTTCATCTTAAAATATTTTAAAGTCATTTCCATATAAAAAAAAAATAATAAACATATGAGGAACATGTTGATAATGAATGTGATTGTTTACTTCTAAATTGATAGATATTCATTAAAACTGATAAATAATAAAAATTTTCGAAAAATGTTTACATATTATTTATTCTCAACACACATTTGATAATTAAAGTTACTTTTTAACAATTTATTTAGAAAATTTAATTTTCAACAATTTCTATGAAAAAAAGTACTTTCACTGCCAAAGCTCAATGATTATTGTAGTGCTCAAAATGTCAAGACTACTTATACAGTCTTTCTTATTATATTATTATTATTCCTTATATATATAAACCAACATAAATTTAGTCACTTTAAATTTATTCAAGTTAATTGTAAGTATTATAAAATCACAATTTGCAAAAACTTATTTGTAATAAAAACTCCATTTTTCTTTAGATATAACTATGATTAGTTAGTGGTTTAAAACAAATTTTGATATTATTTCCCATGTTCTAAACTGAAAGATAAAACATTGTCCCTGATTGAAAATAGAATATAAGTTGTACAGGGTAACCATTCTTTTTTTTTCATATGTTGACATTTTAAAAATTTTTATATTAAAAAATTTTTTTTCTTACAGGATGTGGAAAAAGTTGTAGTGCGTTCTATTTGTGAGGCCTTGAATAAGACACTTAAACTTCCTCCTTCTGGAAGTCGAACAATCAAGGTAAAATTGGCCATCTCTCCTGATGGCAGTAAAGAAAGCGATACTAAGGAGTCTCAGGAAGAAGCCATAAACTGGCAAACAATAGAACCCACCAAAGTACTTCCACCGTCCAAGCTCAATGATTGTTGCAGTGCTCAAAGTGCCAACACTACTTCTACGTACCTGCCGTCTTCCCTGTCTGAAAAGCCGCCCAAGTATTCCAGTCCATCTGTGATTAGATCACCACACCTCGTCCACAAAAATGTTCCACTTGATCCTAGAAACATGCCGTCGCCAAAACTGCGTCCAGCTCGGTACCGTCCTCACAAACCTGATCAGAAAAATCATCTGCGAGAAAAGCTGAATCTACGTATGAATGCTGTTGCTAATGGGTAAATAATTATTTCATACAATTATTCTCAAACTGGAATAATGAATTACTTGTAACTTGCCCTGTACAATTTCTGTATTTTTTTCTACTTGTAAGTGCTATTAAATCCAGAATTACTATTTTAAATAGTGATATCAAGCTATCTAAAGTATAAAATAAGCTATAAAATTTTATTGTTTGTAGTTCTCTTGGAGAATCATTTATTAATTTTCATGAATATTATCACCCATTTTTTTTTTTTTTTGTAGAATGCTTAAAAAATTAAAGGAAAGCAAAATTTTTATACGAAGTTCTTGACTTCAGATATTAATTTATGAGTTTTTTTAATTTTAAATACAATAAAGAAATGTAAATAATAAGTTGTTGCTTGTCTTAAGCAATGCAAGGATAAATAAAATTACTTTAAAAAACTGTCATAACTTTAAAAAACAAAATTAATAAGTATTAAATGCAAATAAACAACTAATTATACAATACATGATCATTTCACATAAAAAAATGCAGAGTAGAAGGTTTATCTTTTCATGCATATTTTGATACTGTGTGATATGTGACTAGATCATTATTTTTATCAGATATATTAATCTTCTTTATAATTTCAAAGCTTAAAATTGTGATTTTTTCTTTGCGACCTATATTTTGTTTAAAATAATTGGTATTAATATTTGTATTAATTCTGTCTCGTCATATATAATCATATACACTCTAACAAAAAATAGCAACACACTATGAAGAAATCATTTAATTTCTTTCAAATTTTGTATCATAAATGTTTTGACCAAATGTGAAAATGATTAGAATTTGTCTAATGAATGAATAGTGCAATCTCTAGCACACTGAAACTGTGAATGTAGACAAGGATCTGTTCTTGAACAGTTAAAAATTTCTGTTGCCTTGTGATTTAGGATACTTTCAACCTCAGAAAAAATGGCTTGCACAGGATTTGAGTTCATGACGAGCAACTGCCAGAGTTTGAAAGAAGTCGTATCATTGGATTGAAAGAGGAAGGTTGGACAAATCAAAGGATTGCTCATCATATACACTGTAGTGCCACTGAATTAAGGATACCTACCTAGTAAAGATTTGGGGCTTCTCTAACCTTGACAATTACTGCTAAACAATGAGGCATAGATTCAACAAGTTACTGAAAACATTCCACGGGAATGGGTTGCCAAATATTGACTGTAAGGTTCGTTGATGCTGTGTGATGGCCTTTCAGGCCTTGTTCCAAAACAAAAAATGCTCAATAGGATTTAAGTCTGGACTTTTAGGTGGCCAATTTATGATAGAAAAATCAGAGGAAGGCTCATCCAACTATCCAGTAGTCAACCGGTACTTGTGAAAGCTACAGTTGTCTTGCTGAAAAATTTGCATAACCAGGTAGGTAACAGAGAAAAAAAAAAGGATGGAGGTGATCACCTGCAACTCTACATGCTATATTGCATTGAAGGAGGCTGGTACACATATCAAAGATCCCAAACAGTGCTATGATAAAACATCCCACGATTGAGCCCCACCATGTCCTAGTACAATTCCAATTTGGCATACAGAATCCATGGCTTCATGAGCCTGACACCATATTCTCAGCCTACTGTTAGCATTAAGTAGCCAAAATCAAGACTCATTGCTCTATGCTACTTGTTTCCAGTCTTCTCCACTCCAGTCTCAGTACTCTCATGCCCAAGCAAGAATTTCAGCCTGATGGCGAGCATTGAGCAATAGTACTCTCATAAGCCAATGGTCCCCGAATCCCACACAGTGAAATTAGTATTACATAGTCCATTTACTGATTGTTCAACTGGATGGTAATTCGAGCCAATATTTGGCTTTGCTGGCTACATATAATACACCTGAGACGTCTCTCACCATGTACTGTCAAGACTAATTGTCCTTTGCAATTTTTCTGATTGTTAGTTTTTTTGTCCACTTTAAATGTATTCTTGGTAAACTCTTCACACTGTCAAACTTAAAAATCCTAGCTGTCTGGCCCATGGGTGTGCACCTACGATTTGTCTGCGAACGAAATTTTCTAAAGCAGGTTTACTCATACTGGCAACTTCAACAACTAATTCAGAACACTCACAATATGCACTTTATATGCAGTTACCACAGCACCCTCATCTGTACATTAAGGATGTGCAGCACTATACAATATGCATAGCCCTAGCTATCCCTAATTCAGTAGCACTTCAGTCTAGGTCAAGGTGATGCAGTGATTAAAAGGTGATGCAGTGATTAAAAGATGCTGGCAGGAATGGGTGGACAATGGCAGATTTCAACATCATGATGGTAGCAATCAATCAAATACCACAACAAATCAAGAGAACAGAGTGGTTGTCAGATCAGCTATCAATGGGTTTAATACACTGCCATCAACCTTCAGACGAGTAACCTGCTCACAAATGTCCACCATAACCATTCACAGATGGAATATAGAGCAAAATCTACACTCATACCAATGGTTATGCCACTTGCCATTTACAACTACACACTATCGAGCCAGATTATGATAGATGCTTGGCTTGATCAGATTGGAATTATGTTAACTTAGGACAAATATTCTTTATCAATAAATCCCATTTTTAATTGTCTCCTTGTATTGTTGAAGTCTGGAGACACCCAGAGTTGCATGTCAATGATGCTTTCACTATTTCACTCCACACAGCTCATCAACCAGGAATTATGATCTGTAGTACCATTTCCTTTAAGTCATTTGGTCATCATTGGAAGCACACTTATAGCACAGTAGTATATCAACATTATGAGACTTGTTTTCCAACTGTTCTTTTTGCAGTACCTTGACCTTATTTTTCAGCAAGATAATGCCAAACCACATACAGCTCATGTTGTTATGACTTTCTTTACTTTCTTGCCAAACATTTCTTTGGCCAGTCAGATCTCTCCCATGAAACATGTCTTGGATATGATGGGAAGACAACTGAATTTATCAAGGAAATGTTAATGACCTAGCCAGATAATTAGAGCAAATTTGGCAAGAAATATCGCAAACTATCTGAAAGATTCATCAGTCTATGCCACACCATATGGCAACTTGCATCCAGACACATCAACACTTCATTGAACTCATTACTTTGTAACTGAAATAAATCATTCAAATGTACTGAAATTTTAATCATTTTCAATTCTGTACATAGTTTTCCTACTCACTAATTTTTGTCTCCATCAGGCTATTCCTTTTTGGTACATGGATTTTTTTTTTTTTTTGTTATAGAGTGTATATATAGTTCATGTTCTCCTCTGTGTTAATTATAGAAGTATTTTGCACAAATTTCTTAAAAATTGTGAAATTTTTTATCATTTGGAAAAAGCAAAGTCTTAAATTGATGCTTTAAATAAATATATTTGTATTTATAAATATTTAATATGTAAAAATTTAAAAATATTTTAATGTATTTCTTCAGTTTCTGTTTCTTTTTTTTTTTCTTTTTCTTTTTTTTTTTTTATAAAGAAATTTGAAACTTGATGCATTTACTAAGGTATAACTATGTCTTGTCATTAATTATATTTTAAACTGCAAAATTATATTTACAGGCATCAATTAGAAAATATAGGCCAGAACATAGATGAAGAATCCATCCAATTTCCAAAACAGCTGTCTAGTCGGGACCATTTACCAGAATGTCGAGATCGACGAAACCACTATTTAGACTTGGCAGGGGTAGAGAGCCCTAAACGAAATAATCTTTCTCATGCAAATTGTGGAGAGGAGAGTCCTCGTTTAAGTTCATCAATGAATAATCACCATCAAGGTGCTCGGACAGACTCAAAGTATACATGTTCTCATCATCTTTTAGATAGGACACAAGGTTATTCAAGGTCTCATCGAATTAGAGATGCACAAAGTTCTTCACCTTTGAAAAAGTCCATAAACTGTCATCCTAAGCTAAATATGGATCCAGGTGGTAGTCCACGCTTATTCAGGTCAAAGTTTATTCCTGATCCAGATGATGACTTACTTAATCTAAATTATGATTTGTGTGATCTTGTGCCAGAAGCAAAATTTGATTGGGAAAAACAAAATCACAGACGTTCTAAATCATACGACTTGTATGAGAACAATTTCACAAAATCTGGAGGTTTTTACTCTCCAAAGCTAAAACCCAGAAATAATCAGAACTGGAGTCCTATTGTAGAAAGCCAGAAATTTTCCAATCATTTGCCATCCTCACCTGGTCACCACTATCGACATCGGAATCGAGAAAAATGTGATAAACAACGCATGCAGGAGGTAGCTAACTGGATAGTTCGTGAACATTCTAATGCAAAAGCTGATACCACAAAACATTTTGTGCACAGTACAATGTCTCCCAGTACAGCTCGTAAACAGGCTGTTGAGAGACATGAACATCATTATCTTCATGAACATGTACACCATCATTATCATCATTTTGTTGAGTTTTAATTGAATATTAATCTCAAGACTTTTTGTTGTATTGTCTTTATCCTTCATAAATTGTAAATATTCATTATCATTCTAATCAGTTATAACTGATTGAGCATTTTCATGTCGACAAACTGTGCCATTTTGTATATTTACATATTTCATAAATCATATTTAGTAGTTATGTGTGAGAAATTTACTGCCATTTAATTTTAGCATAAGAAATATGGATAATTAGAAAACATTTGTTTACTTTTTAAAATTTTCTAAGTTTATAATAATTATTGTATATTAATATTATAAATCTGCATCTGATTTCAGTAAATTTGTTTTTACTCATCTCACTACATGTCAATTAGACTGATAAATAAATTTATTAAGAGTATATTAATTATGCTCTGTGCAATTTTAAGTGAAGAGAGTATTGTAATTTTAAATTGTTCATTACTCAGTATTTTTATAAAACAATTTTGATTAATATAATACATTAAGATATATGCTATGAATAAATTTTTCAATTATTGAAAAAAGCTATGAAAACATTTCAATCATCAATAATTTAAAAAACTTAATTACTTCAAACATAAAAAAATATTTTAGAGAGAGAGCACATTTTCAATTACTAACCATTTTTATTGTAGAGCAATTCTTGTTATATATATTTTAAATAATGGCTTTAAAAAAAGTTAAAATTTCATGATAAACAAAGTCATTATATGTGAACTAAATTTCCCAGAAATGGTTTAGTTAAATTATAAACAATAACGATTTTTATGCACATATAGTTATACTCTTTATCTTATCAATCTTTCAATATTTTAAATTATTTATCATTCCAAAAATTTAAGTAAAATTGTGGAAATGTTCATTATAGTTTTTCTGAGTTTATTTTCATTCAAACATGTATTGCCCTTTTCATCATAAATGAAAGATATAAACACATTTTAGATTTATAACCAGAATTGCCTTCCTAATAATCAATTTTCCGAATTTCTAGAATTGCTCAACTTAATATTTTTAAATAATTTAAATTTGCACTTTACTCGTATACTTTTACAAGCTGCGTCATTTATCTTATAGCAATATAGAGATTGTTAATTCTATATAGTGTAAATATATATGTTGTTTGTACAGATAGATATGTATTTAGAGATATTTTAATATAAATGTTTAAGGTTTTAAAAAAGTAAAAGCATTTTAGTGTAGCTCTCTTATGCACATCATAAACAGATGTATCTTTTAGTCTTTTATTCAGTGAATAAATTAACAAAAAAATGTGTGTGCCAAAACTCTAAATTGAAGATCTGTCCTGTGTAATAAGTGGGGAAAAATTTATAAAATATTGCATCTTCTTAGAAACAAAATGTTTATAAAGTTTTTTAAATCATCTAAACTACTTTTACAATTGTAAACTTTTTTATTCATAAGTAACATCTTTCAAGTTCAAAATTAATTTTTTTAAAAAAAAGTTTAAACTATTTATACAAATAATCCTTTATGTCCTATGATGTTGATAATGACCTTGGTAGTATTTTAAGATAATACTTCATAATTTTAAACTAGATAAAAGATGAAATTGATATCTGAGCTCACCTTTTAACTTCTTATATACATGCTGAGAAGAACCATGATAATTTTAAACACTGACTTTAGAGTGACAATAAATTTGGAACTCTTTAATAAGCAAATAATGCTTTTGTGAATATAATATTAAAATCAATTTTTTTAAAATAGACTATTTGTATTTTGCATTTTTTATACCATGCTTTCTTAATTAAAGTATGTTTAATTGAATATTTTTATTTGTGAAATTTTTTATTAAATAATAACATATAATTTTGTCAATACTTTTTAATTTTTATATTTAGAAAATTTAAAGAAAAGAAAGGTGAATTTTTATTTTTGTGAACTTTTTTTTTCTCCAAAAAATATATTTTACAGTTTGCTGTAAATTACTTTTGAGAAAGATTTTCTACTAATGTATAGTACAGAGAGTTTTAGGAAAATTATAAACTTTTGAGAACATATTTTTAATGCTTTCATAATTAAACTGCTTGGAAACTTTCTTTTCAGTTTTTTATAAGCTCTTAATGTGATAGAAAAATGCAACATAGAAAATGGTTTTTATTTCTAGCTTTATCCTTGTTTGATTTTTAGTATTGAAATTTTTGTCATAATTTTTCTCAATCGGATTTATAAAATGGATTTTCATTAGCCTGATTTTATGTTTATTTTGTATCATTTCTGAATATTAAATTAGTAATACCTATTTTAAATGTATTTACCACATCTGCTTGTTTTGAAAAAAAATCATGTTTTAATGTAGAAACACTCATATTTTGTTTATCATTTATATTGTGTAGTTTTATTTTTGTCATTTTAATAGTATATATGTATAATTTTGGGAAAAAAGTTGCATTCTTCCAAACCTTTCTCTATTTCACAGGATGTGTATAATTTTATAAGTACTTAAATGTTTTTAATTGAAAATAAATATATATTTTATTAAATGTTATAATTATTTACTGCACTCATGTAACAATGCATTGTACTAAATTATTATCAATATCAAAAATGATTTTTATCCCTCTTTCACCTACACACAAACAAGAAGTCCAAGGAATTTTTTTTTCCATATTCAATAAAATAATAATAATGACTATAGCAATAATTTTTAAAGAAAAGTTTATGCAAGTATATTTAAAAAAATAATATTGCTTGTCTTTTTAACTGTTTTTCAAATCTAGGTAATATATCATTTAGAAGGAAATTATTCTCATACAATAAATGTAAATAAGGTATGAAAATAAAACTATAAAATTTTGAGTTGGATGACATACATTTCAGCTCTACACACAATTAATAATTCACTGTATAATACATTTAGCCAATAAAAATTATTTATAGGCTAAATGAATTTACTGAGAATGGGTAAAGCAACATAGCACATTTCAAACTGAATGATAATATAGAATAGAATATTATCACATAAATTACATCTTTACCACATTCACTTTGATTTAAATAATTATCTTCTCCAAAATCAAAACAAACATATATAAAAAGAAAAACAGCACTTAAATTTACATGCTTAAATGATAAATTTTGTTTTTTTATTTCATAAAAAATTCCCTAAAAAATAATTCCTTTGGAGAATTCTTATAAAATAAAAAAAAGAATAGAAATATTGAATGAATTTTAGTTGATTTTCTTTCATGTATATGCTAAGAAAATCCCAATTATAAGGGAACAAATAAAGAAAACAAAACATTATGTTTTATAAAATTTACTTATTCTATTTTCATAATAGAGGAATAAATATATTCATATCATTAAACATTATATTGCCAACATTTGACTTAAGAATATAACCTGTATGGGAAATCATGTCATATTGGTTATAAAATTATATCATTAAATTCAAAATTGCTTATGTTGTGTAATTAAATTCAAAACATCTATGTAATACAAATTAAATAACAATAAATAGAAATCAAATAAAATTGAATTACCAATGGCTAAATAAAATGTTAACATTTACTTGAATTATACTGAATAAAATTTTTAATATTTGTTTTTATTATCCTCAATTTTTTAAAAAATAAATTGGAAGTTTAACAGACAGAATTGGCGATTGTGGCATCATAATTTAAAATAATTAAAGATGAATAACAAAACTTCGTTTATATATCCTTTTTTGACATGGTTTTGGGGATTAAGATCTTCAAACCTAACATTTTGTTTCTTATGAATTAGTTAGTAAACAAACACTGATTTGCAAAAATAGTCCACTGAAAACCAATTCAAAATTTATAGATATTATATCGATTTTTAAGTACAATCGAAATTATTGCACTTAATATCATGAATACATCAATTATTTCAAATTGCATAATTGTCAAATTTTAATAACTTTTCTTAGATATTTGAAGTGAAATTAGTAGTTTATTTATATAAAAAATTCAAGAAATCAAGTTAAAATTAAAAGCATGCTCTTATTTATATTCAACTTTTTAAAAAGCTTATGTTTTAGTTTCTTTTAAATTAAAATTTCTTACAAAATAAAATCGTAAAAACTGGAAAAAATTATTTGGATTGTAAAATTAAATCATATGTTTTATAAATTTCTAAATAAAAAGTATTTTATGCAACCCAAATTTTAAAAAAAAAAAATGATATTATTACTGTTTTTTAAACATTGTTTCTCTTAATATAACATAAATGTGGAAACTCTGTGTAATAATAATAATAGTATAATTAAACAAAATCTAACTATAAAAGAAATTAAAGTAATTCCAACACAGTAAAAATGTTAGGAATATTTTTTTTACTATGATTTCCTTAACAATATTTCTTTCATTTATTTGGGTATGTATAACTTTTTAAAAACTAATGAATAAAACTAAAAACATTGATTTTAATCAATCAATGTCTATAAAAAGGTAAACTATTTAAAAAGGAAAATTTTACTGAATAAAAATATTAAATAAATCTTTCAATAAAATAAATTATTAAAAAAAATTGATAAGACTTATTCAACAAGCTTTTCTTTCCTTCGTTCAAAAATATGAATAACTGAGAAGTATTATATTTAATATATTAAGAAATTCAGATTTCATAACATTGATTAGAGTAGTAAAAAGGTAGAACTGAAAGAAAACAGTTTTTTGAAATTTTTAATAATATATTTTAATAAAAGTACAATAAGAAAAATTAAATGAAAACCGTAAAAAAATAATTTCCTGCAGTTTATTTTTAACTAGGATTCAAATTTTTTTAAAATATTCATTTCTCAAATAAAAAATTAAAGCTTTTACAACATTTTTTTTAAAGTTTCTACAGAAGTTTAATTTAAAAATTTCATTAAATGCTTTTGTACAAATATTCTATATTTTGGTCAAATTTCTCATCAGAGCACTTAAAGTTACATACTTGAAATATTTGTGTAAATAATAATTTCCATAAAATGTTTTAAAAATAAGTATGTTTTTGCAAAAAAGTGTATATTCTATCATCAAATTTAACTACAACTTTGAAATACAATACATAAATAAAAAATAATAAATAAGATTTAAAATGTGTTGTTTCTCGCTTGATATAAATTATTGTTTGAAAACTGTTCAAGGAAACAAAAATAAAAAATATTAAAGAGTATAACACTAATTCCCACAGGCACAGGACATCGAAACACTTATGGTGAAATTGAATTGTTAATTGTATTTTACTTTATCTTATATTACTATCCTATAGATAAAAGGTAAGACATATTCTCACCAAGACAGTGTACCATACTTTCCATTTTATATTAAAATAGTTAAAAGAGTGCTCAAATGACTACTCTGCTAATTTAATTCATCACAAATGTTAAATGCAAGAGGACATGTTCAGATATCATGGAAGATAATGTTTGCTCCTTAATTTCTGTTCACAAAATCTTAGAATTATTCAAGGAAATTAACAAAATTATCGATTCACATAGCACTCGAATGGTTTTGTAGTTTAATCAACAAGTTGTAGCAGATATAACGAAAAGAATGATAATCAAATCATTATTCTTTTAAAAATAAGGTATGGATTGATCACAGATTTAAGTACTAAATATTAATTATTTGAAATTTTAATTTATTATTACAGAACTTTTAGATAATTTTTTAAGAGCACAACTTTTTAAGTAGAGAATTATGAAATAAGGTTACAAATACTTTTATTTAACTGCTGAAGATTTTATTACTGATTATTAATAGTGGTAAATTTAAACTCACTTTCATGTGTTACACATACTAACATAAAAAGTCAAGTGTTTATAGGCGTAAATTATTATAAGTGTTTAAATGACTCTTATGTGACTTAAAAACTCTTGTCAAGTTTTTAAATGTAATTAACTTTTTGTACAAATAAAATTATTCATTCAGTTCACAATGTAACTAAAATGAATGCATTAGACAACAGTATCTTTAAAATTATTCCAATCCTTAAAAGCAAGATAAGAAAAAATTTGCAAGTTTCAAACACATAATTAATTTTGTAGTGCTTTTGACGATAATTTTAGGAATCAAGTACAGGAGATAAATAAGTTAAATTTTAATGTTGATACAAAAAATTTTAATTGATAGATAGAATGATTTTGCATGATTTTTTCTCTAAATAAAAGACTAAATTAAATACTTTAATTTAGTCTTTTATACTAAATTAATTGTAATATTAAATACTAAATTAATTATGAACTAAATATAATATTAAATACTAAATTAAATAAACTTTATAGGATTGGCAAAAAGAATTATGTTTGTATGGGTCAATAACTAACTAAAGGCTTGAAAGTAACAGCATTTTTTAAAGAAATTAACTCTACACTTCTTTTGAAGACTTGTCTCTAAATCTCAAAGGAGAAGAAAATTGAGGCACCTTCAGTGATACATCTTGTTAATTCACTGATTGTTATGCAGTAATAACATGGTAGTAAAATATTTCACATTTTATTGTCACAAGGTAGGGTATATATTTACTTTCTAACAACTTTATTTACTTTACTTTTTAAGTAATATTACATATGTAACAAGAATTTTCAAGGTATATCCACAATTTTCAATAGAATTTGCTCAATAAGAAGCAGATTATATGAAATAACCTAATACCAAACGAAAATGTTCTAATCTTTCTTAATTATATTAAAAAAATATATTTACAAACATATCATTTAATTAAAAAAAGACAAAGAATAATATTGGTTTAAATCCTAGTATATATAGAATGAAAAGCTAAAGCTTAATATAAATAACAAGTTTTTAAAAATTTAAGTAAACACAAAATATTATTTACATTCAAAATTTAAGTTTTTAAATGATTTAATAAAGTGATTATAAAATAAATATATCAAAATTAATATTATTCATAAAAACATTATTGATTCACATTCTCAATTAAATAATTACATTCTTACATTTCAACTAATTTACTGTAGAAATTATGCTGATGGTTGAGTAATTGAAGGTGTGGTTTCCAAAAGTGCTTTCCTTCGAGCAGTTTCACGAGCAATGCTTTGATGCAAGCGATTTAAACGCTCCTATAATATACAAAAAATAATAATTCAATAGTTTTAGAATAATCGCAAATACGATGTGCTCAGATCATTAAATTAACCAAAAGAATCATAATGTGGAGAGATAAATATAGGAAAAGAAAAATAATACATGCGTAATAAATGGCTGATTAAAAGTTTTTCATAAGGTTAATGATCAATACAAGAAATAAAACTAGGAGTGTGATTTCAATATTTTTTAATGTTGTTTTTAATTTGTATTTTTATTATTATTGATGAGATTGAGGCCAAGTTATGATGACAGACGATCAAGTGATAATCTACATGTCATATATACCTAATACCTTTATCAATGCAGAACTCATACTGTATTCATTACTAATCAATACAGTATTAAAAATGTTGATATAAATGATTTAATTTTCATTTTTAACATACCACATATAAGACTTAGAATCATCCATGTCTTAAATTCCTCCCGACTTATTACTATAAGTTTAAAAATTGATAAACCAAATTTAATTATATGGTAAATCAGACAAAACAACAAAGTTTATCATGAATGACAATCATAAAAACGTTAAAAATAAGAAAGCAAAAGATTATTGCAAATTTTAATAAATTCATAAATTGCTAATTAAAAACTTTAATATAAGCACATGATATATGTTAGATATAAAAGAACAATTTTTAATAATTTTTCAATGAAAAATTTGAAAATAAATATACTATATTATCCAAACTACGGTATAGAGAAGAGATGAAAATTTTCTCTATAAGAATTAAAGATTCAAAAATGAGATTTTTTTACTTAATCATCAATCACAAGAAATCAAAAGATCTTTAAATGTACATAGATTACTTAGGGTTTTTCCAAGAATAGTATTGAAGCAGATACTTGGGGGTTTCGAACAACAAAGCAAAAGTATTTTTACTTTTATTGTTATTTTATTAAAAATAAATGCACAAAGCAAATACTGTAATACTTCTGCCTTTGTTTTTCCCAAGATGTGAATATAACTTTAATTTATAAAAAATCTTCCCATAAGATCCAACAATGGATAAAATATAATAAAAACCAGCATAGTATAAATAAAAAAATTGTGAAACAATATATGCAAATTCTTATATATGTAGAAATAAATCAATATGACAAAGTAGTCAAGTAACAACATTACAATTTACCTACAGATAATAAATCAACCAAATAATTTATAGCAGTTTTTAGAAAATAAATTATAAGCAAGAAATAGCACTACAATATCTTTGTGTGGTTTCATTTTTATCATCTTTACTGTAAACTAAGCAGATAATAATAACAACTCTAGAATCAAGCATACAAAGATAATTTTTAGATACTGTATATTAGTACTTAGATATAAGTATAATCAATTAAAGCTTAGTTGCAGTTGAGGATTATTTTACATGGAAATAATTTTTTTAAAACAAAAAATGCAAAAAAAACATTTCATTATTAAAAAATTAAACAAGTAAAATTTTATTTTTTAATGATAGAATAAATAAATTTATTTTTAAATTTAATATTATGTTAAGCAATAAAAACAAGAGGAAAATGAACATTTTTTTTAATGATCTAAAACAGAAAACTAAACCATTTGCCTAAGTGTCAGTTAAACTAATCCTGGTGGCATGACAATCCATTAGGCCTACAGTGCCCATATCTGTTGTTTCAACTGAGATCTCTAAGGAGTGTGAAGCATCTGTGCCAGTAAGATGATCAGCCTAATGTGAAACCCCCAATGTTTAGTTAGCAATCATGTTTGGTAGCTATTGTCAACTCATCACGTGTAATTAATTTCTTCCATATAAATAAATCGATGAATTCATTCTTATCATCCAGTTTTTTATTTTATAAAAGTGGGATTTTTTTAAAATAGCTTTCAGAAAAACTAACTGCAATACATGCCTTTTGTCAACTAAATAGAAATTTTCTACAAGAATATAATCTTTTTAAATAATTTGAGTTGATATTCTATTATTTATTTATTCGTTATCGTTTCCAAATATTACTGAATATATAATTATAATATTAGTATGAAACTAAACATAATTTAAAGGCTACCAGAAAATTAATTTAAATTGATAAATTACAACAAAAATAGAATTTAAATAAATAAAAGTCAAACAAAAAGAAACTATGAGTAAGAAAATATATATCATTTGGTTGGCAAAACAAGAGGTCATTAAGTGTAAATGATGATGAAATAAATTTTTTTTGAATGAATTAGTACTTGAACACACACACTAAAACATTATTATTAAAAGGGTAGAATTTAAATGCATTTAAATAAAATTGATAACAGTACAATATGTTTAAATAGATAACATTTACAATGAGTTTAATAGATAACAGTGCAATATGTGTTTAAATCGATAATATTTACAATGTCTTTAAAAAAAATTGCATAGCAAATTTTTCATGTGCAAATTATATATTGTTACCCAATGAAATGATGTGATGCCTAGTACAAGAAAGGGATAACTTAATGACACATTTATGACTGTGATAGAATTAGAATTGCAAGCTACTAGGGTTATGATTTATTGTATCAGTATATTACTGCTTGCAATAATCAAGATTATGTTGTTGCTTGAGGATGTGAATCTGATAAGATGAAAGCTGCAACATGATGTTAGATCTCAGCAGCTTGCTATCAAGAACAGCTAAGAAGACACTTACAAGACAAGTGTAGACAAGAGTAATCTGATATTGTTGGCAGGAGCATTGGCAGCCAGCTATGTGAGTAATACTTTGGCTACTCTTGATACCACATTACAGATAGAAGCACCTTTTGAATTATGAGCCTTAATACAGGAATAACATGATGCCATGTTTCCAGACAAATACCTTGGAACATGGCTTTGACACTGCATAGTGGATAAGACAGCAATGGGCTAGTTGGTTAGGGCATCATTCTCATTGCCCGAAGGTAGTGAATTCAAATCCCAGGTTAACTGAAGCAGTAACTGCATAGCAAATAGCAGTAACTGCATAGCGAATTCAAATCCCAGGTTAACATGACCACTAAAAATCTCTGAGACACATCAAATAGATAGCAATGTTCTCCAAACAAATTGATATCGTTGAGGGTGGTAGGTCAAGTATTCAAAGTCTTTTGTTTGATGCCTGCTTCTTAATTACCAAAATTCTTACCCAGCAGTTCTGTTTGTTTAACTGGTAGTGCCTAACTCAGAGCTAGATAAAGGAAGGCACACTAATGCAACAACAACACTGCATAGCAAATAGCCTAAAAATCTAATATCATTGAAAGGTAGCTTTAATATCCCCAGAATAAATTGCCCTTTGGAAGGATTTTTTGTACAAAGTGTTGAAAGAAATGAAGCATGGAAAACTCAGAAACATGTAACAAGACAAACATGCATAAAGAAAACAAAATAACATTATCTACATACTGCTTCTCAACAATAGCTGGAATTGAACTTAGAACCTTATGCTATAAAAAGTGATTTCTTATCACTAGGTTAAAAGGAGTTCTGGAACATGTCTTACAGCATCGTGATAGTTTCATTTTTACAGACAACATTAAGGAGAATGCACATAGCCATCATGAAAATTCAACATCACAGTAGCCCATCATCTAGTGTGATGATATAGAGTATAATTGGATATATGAATGTTTCTCCTTTTTCACAAGGAAACCATTTTAAAATGACTAATGTATTAAGGTTTGTATATCTACCTTTGTTCAAAGTCTCCGATATACGATGTTTTAAAAAGATAATGTAAACTGCATGATCCCAATATTGCACAAACTTTCCTTGATATAAAAAATGCTGCCATTGCCTGCCTGCTTTTGAGATGTCTCACCCATATAAAATGTCTGGGCAAAGTTTTCCAAGCAATTAACATAAGTCAGAAACTATATTTGTTGAAATGTAATATTTTGTTGAGTTTAATAGGCAGCTGCATTATTATAAAATGCCACATAATTTCTGTTTTATTCAATATCCAGGCATGTAAGTATTGTTATTGCAGCCAGAACACTTTGTTATATATATTTTCTCCTGATGGAGTAATTTTAGTGGCAAGTAATATATAGACTCAAACACAAAAACACACATACATATTAATTTTTAAATCAATATTTGAGTTAGTTGAATTGAATTAATTGAATTTAAAGTAATCCACATAAAAACTACTGCAATCATTATATAAATATTATATACTAAAATTACAAATAAAATTATAAAAAAAAAAAATCATAAGAAAACAAACCTGAGCATTTTGCAAAATATTATTGACCAACATAACTCGACGTTTAGCATTCATTAATTTCTTTACATAACAATCAAGATCAAACATTGAGCTATAAGTTTCAGATATCTGTCTCAATTCTAAAAAAGAAAAAAATTATAATTTAAATGACAAAACATATTTTTTATTTACTACTCATATGCTTGAGAAATTACAAATAATGGTGATCTTTAACTTATTCTAACTATATAATTTGCATGAAGAACTTTCTTCCATAGTTTATTAAAGGAAAAAGGGGTAAATTTTTTAACAGATTAAATCACATTTTATTTTAAAGCATAATATCCTTATAAGAAATGAATTTTCATGAATTTATAAAATTCACAATATCATATTTTACTGTATATAATCCACAGATTATATGTTAAAAAAGTTCTGAATTTCGTCGGACATATTATAAGCCACCGGGGATTATCTGATAAAAAAACATTCTCCATCAGAAAAGCTTACAAGAAAGTTTTGAAAGAAATACTTTATGTTTTATAAAAAAAGAAGGTAGTATCAAGAAACACCTGAGTTATTTAAGCTATAATCAGCTTTGTTCAATTACATTCAAAAACGAATTCAGTTCCTCGTAAAGATATTACAGTTTGTTTTGCAAATGCTCTTTTGCAATTTCTCTTGACATGAGCTGTTTCGTAATTAAATATTCAAATTTGTATATCGTCATATGGAAGTGAAAACTTTTAAGTTACACATCAGATTTTAAATTAAAAGCTATAGCAAAGCAAATAAAAAAGGGCAACAAACGTGTTAATGTGAAGTGAATAACAAAGGATGTGCAGTATAAAAGAAAAATGTATAAAATACCCAGTTTGTATAAATAATCCATTTCTTTCCTTTAAATATTTTTTGAAATTTGTCTAACATCCTTTTAAATGTTATTAGAAGCTAAATATCAATAAGTTTTACATGAATCCTCTTAAAATAATCACTTTTAATAAATCTCGTGCTTTCATCTGAAGTTTATCAAACTTTGTGATGAGCTGGATCCAGACAGATCTTTTTTAATCATACTGCTATTTATATTTTATATTTTTTAATCATACTGCTATTTATTATTTTTTTTATTTTATGTGACACCCATATTATCAGCAGTACATATTTTAGACAATATGCCAAAAAAAATTGGTTTTGTATTATACACCGTTGTGGAATATGCGACACTTTTTTTCTTCTTTTACACCAAAAAGGTCATGTGGATGATACGCGGGTGCGAATTATATACAGGAAAATACGGTACTTTAAAAGTACAATAATTAATATAAATACATATAAACTCATCATAATATTACATTTCAGTTTAAATAAAAAATTAAGATACATAATTTTGGAAGAGAAAAAATTTAGTTTCATTTATTCTATCATTAATATATACTCCATTTTCTTTCATCATATTTACTCCTTAATTTCTATATCTCATTAATTGCTGTAATTTTTGTCATTAAGAAAATGCAGCAACTCTTAAGTGGATAATAATTTGACATGATTATGCCTAGCTTATAATGCAGGTAATATCACATTAAATTTACAAGTTTTTGTTTAGACTAACATGCAGAGCTATAACAGGTACATCAGAGGAATTGTACCTTATTTATTGATAAATATAGATAGCTTAGAGTCTAGACTACTTTAACTTTTCTAATACACATTTCAATCGTTTTTGGGTATTTCAATACAACTCTATGTATAAGGCAGTTTGTTAATAATTTTGTTACATATGTTTTCATTCTGCCTAAGCTTTTTAATTATTGTTATTAAAACTGTTCACTTCTAAAATAATTTTTCTGTTCATTTCTAAAATTTCCTTATTGGTTTTTTAAGATGCAATATATTTCTTTAAATTATTATTTTCTTTCATAAATCTTTGAATAATACACTAATACACAGTTTGATTTTCTTAGTAATATTTCTGTGAAACATAAAGGTAAAAAAAAAAAAAAAAAAAAAAACATGATTTATATGGAAGTTATTACATTCCATAATTTTTCACAAATAAAAACATGGTCCAAATAGGCGGTCAAAATACATGTAGGAAAATAAAAACATAAAACATGGCTTAAAATTTAAAATCATTAAGAAATATGATGTCAAAATTAGCATTGGATAATTATTTATATACAGTAGAAGTCCATTAATCCGGCATCCAACAGTCCGGAATGCCCGATAGTCCGGCTTCGCTCCGGATAATTGTAAAAATTTTAGTTTTCTCCCAAAGTATGTCTGAAGCAAATAAAAACGCTCCAGAGCTATTCGGAAGTTTCCTGGTTGGTTCGAGATCATCCGGAAGCGCTCGGTATTGTTCGGAAACAATTAGCGGCTGGCTAGTCAATAGTAAACGTAACTTTTGAAACTATTTATAAAAAAAAGTGATTTTCGTTCTAACCGTACACAGGGTGACCATGTTTTCAAAACCTAAGCCTAAATAAAGTGACTCAGATGCCGAAACGGAAGAAAAGGAAAAATCTGCTGGGCAGAAGCTGCAGCATCACTAAATAAGTTTATCTCTTTTGCTGAGGCTCGTACAGTGCTTCAGAAATTATTGATTTCCATATCATTAGAAATAAATTTTAAGCTAAATGCCAAAAGTCAAGAAAACAAAAAGACATTCATGAATTTTTTTAAATCTAAGTGAAATATGTTTTACAGTACGTGTACATACATTATATGAAATGTAAAATAAACTTTGTTGTATGTATTTGTAGTTTAATTATTAACCTATTATTCTTATAATTACCGTCCGATACACCAGAATTTTCGGTAGTCCGGCACCTAGCCGGTCCCGAACGTGCCGGATTATCGGACTTCTACTGTATCTTAAATTCTAATAAGTACAAATTAATTTAGTTTAACAAAAAATATATTATATAACAATCAAATAGATATTTCAGGTACTATTTCCATACAAAGTATTTCAATTAATTGATAAAATCAACAAATATTCAAACATAATATTTTTATGAATCTTTAAAATTCCATCATAAAAAAAGAATTTTTCAAATTTATAACAGCACATATATTTTATAACAAAATTTTGATTTTTTTTTCCATAGAGCTGTGAAATATACAATTTAAGCAGATAATAAAATAAATATTAAACAAAACAAAATATTTGCCTTTAAAAATTATAAAATTTGTTTTATATATAACTGCTTTTAACTTCACAGATTATATAATTTACAGTAAAGGAATAATTCTTACTTTAAAAAAACATAATAACTCTTTCAAATTTAATACTTTTTATCTATAAAACATTTTTGGGTACTTACGTATTATCGCAACCAGGTTGGCGCAATTTATAAGATTGAGTAAAAAAGTATGAATAGGAAGAAAATGTACATTTATTAATTACAGATAATTTTTAATACAGTTTTTTATATTATTTTGTTTTAAAATATAAAATAGTAATTAAACCCTTTCAATTTCAAATTTGAATAAGTTGCGGAATTATTTTTTCGGCGGAAATCTTTTGGCTATTGCTTTTAGCACTGATTGAAAACCATCTTCGCCATTAACTTTGTCGCCTATTTGGCGATTTATGCGAATTTTGGCCTGGTTGCATTAATACGTAAGTACCCATTTTTGTACCAATCTAGATAACTTGTATATACATGACTATTACTAATGTGTAATAATAATAAAAAAATGATATTACCTTCTGATAAGTTTTCAATTTGTTGCCTTAAATCCTTTTGACTTACTCTGAGAAAAAATTAAAAATAGTTATTAATATATGATCATTCATATCCAAAATTCATTATAGTAGATAATATTGGGTTTAAAAAAATTTACATAAAATTAAACGGTATTAAATAAGATAAAATTAATATAAAATTAAAAACGCATGTTAAATTAATCACTTAAATTCTTAAATAAAAATTTAATTAAGGCCCTACTTTTTTAATTCTTACCATGATAATAGTGGCAATAAATGGCATTTTTATGAAATCTAAACATTAAAAATACCATTTAAAATTACATAAATTACTCTTTTCTTTTTAAAAGTGCTCATAGCAATTAAATTACATACATAAAAGTTAATTTAAAATTGTCTACTTCAAAATTCAATTTTCAAATAAATTCCAAATAAGCACTTTTCAACATTATTTTTGAAATGCAAATGGTATACACAATAATTTATTTAAGAACCATCTGAACTGGAAAATATTTTAGGCCAATTGACATGATTAGAATACTATTTTTTTACTAACAAAAAAATCAATTTTTGCTACATTTGGCAATTTTTCAACCTATAAATTAATGGCTGTAAGATTCATTTTGAAAACCTCTAAGTTGCTACATAAAATAAGGAAACACATTTTTTAAGGTAAAATCATTCAAATTCAAGTTATTATCATCATATTTGATTCTAATTTATTCTAAATAACAAATATTTATGCCTTGACAATTCAGCCAACCTGTAATTAAAATAGCATTTTACAGCAAATAAATATTAGCAAAACTGGAACACACATGAAATAAACATTAAGAAATTTATAACTGAATATTTTTAAGGATTCATAATAATAATAATAAATAAATAAATAAATTAAAAAAAAAAAAAAAAAAACGAATAAAAGGTTTAAGGTAAGAATTGTTTTTATTATTTCAAATTTTTTAATTAATTTGTAAGATTATTTGGTTTATTCTTCTTTGAGTTCTTTTTTTCTTTCAACGAATGGTGTCAAAAATTATTCTACCCAAATTAACTTCCAATTACTAGTTAAGTAATAAAAATCCTAGAAACATTGAACTAGCGATAACTTTAAAATTTAAAATGCTAATAACAGTTTTAAAATTTAAATGATAAATTATTAATGCCGTATATAGAAATATTACATTTTATTAGTAATGTAATCAGTCACTCACAAAGTAAGTCTAACATGATCATCTAATTGCTCTACAGATGGTTTCAGTAATTCCATCAACCCTTCAGCAAGAGCATCTCTTGTTGAAGAATCAGTATAATCATCAGTCTTATCGTCAACAGAAGTAGTTGTGCTCGCAGTGTCTTCCATCGATAAATTTTAGAAGAAAATAAATAGTTTTTGTTTATAGTTCCATAAAATTTTCTCACTGTAAGCAAATCATGAAATATCAGTCTCATTTTAGTCAACTTTACTTCCTTAACTCATTAAAATTAAATGTATATTAACTTGTGTGTACACCACTTTCCAAAAATATATTTAAAAATATTAGAGAAATTTTTCTCCTATAATTGTATCTTTTGGAAATATTCTTAATAATATTTAAATTGTAAATATAATCACAGTGTTTAGTGGCTTTGATCAGCAGAAATTGGCAGCTAGAAATGTATCGCAATACAGAGGACTCGTTTTTACAAACCTCTAATTTACGAACACTCATAATTTTTACGAACTAGTAGCTGGTGTTTCTAAAACGGTACATAGATGCTGTTAAAGGAATTTTATTTTTTGCAAAAATTTTAATGCATCTTTTGTTTGCTTAGGTGTTTTGTTTTATCACTTAATTTTTTCATTTTAATTTATGATTGAGAGACTTTGATCTACATTTTTATTGGAGAAACAAAAATTTTCCAAATTGTGAATAATTAACTGCACTGCTGATTTTAAAATTCCATATTTTTTTAAGCTCTTCGAGGGAAATTTCTTAACAACCCATGCAATAGAGTATTATCAATATCTTAAAGTGAAAATGCTTTTTGCAAGAGCTATCATTTCTTATAATCGTAGATAAATATTGACATTCTATGCGCAATGCACTTGTCAATCACTTTTTTTTTTTTTTTTTTTTTTTTTTTTTTTTAAAGTTCGAGGATTGCCACAAGTGGACGATTGGAAAATGTTTTACATTTTATGTATTAGGAAGTTGAAGTGCAGCTTTAAGTTCATCACTGATACTTGAATACAGCATGATCAAATTTAATATGAAAGCTCAATATCATCTTCATCACTATGTAATGTTTCGCGATGGCAATAAAATTGAAAAACGAAAACATGCCAATCTTCACTTCATCTAGTTCTGGTTTTAACTCTTTATAAATTCTTATAGATCTCTCCGAATCTTGAAAAATAATAAGACTTAAATTTTTTGTTTAAATAAACTGTCATTAAGCTTCTTATAAAATAATTTATTAGTTTATTCAAATTCTTCACAGCTTTAACTTCCAATATTTTATTCCTTTTTCTTCTTTCTTGAATTTTCGCAGAATCAAAACATCTCTACCACTACACTAAGTAACCGCAAAACAAATTAAAAATTTTTAGAAACTTAAGCAATTGCTTAAGTTTTTAAAAAATTATTTTTGCTTAGAATTTACTCGTTGATTATGCTTAAAAATTTTTAAAGGTTTTTTTAAAATTATTCTATAATATTGTATTATGAAATTAGGAGACACATTTCTTTTGAAATTGGTTTTGAGAAATCATTTATTTTTATTTTTTTTATTTAAATTTTCCAAATCATTACTTCTTCACGATGCTCTAAAATTGTTTTTAGACCAGCATCTAGGTAATTATTGTCTTTGAGTTACGCAGTTGCTTACGTCTAAATCAAATGTTTCATGTTTTATAACATAATCATTTAATTATTATAAAAGTTCTTATGAAGTATCTATTCTTCTTTCCATTTCGATATTATTTTAAATATTTTGTTACTGATGCTTTAATTCTGACAAATTTTTAAAAGTATCATTATTCCATCATGTTTATTTTATAATATAAACAGAATTTAATCACAATTATTTTCTTTGAAAAGTGTTCAGAATAATGTTCTTAAAGCCAAATTATAATAAAAAAAGAAAAGTTTTCTTAGCTTTCCAAGACTGTGCTGAGACTGACTAGCTGCTCATAAATTGAATTCTAGGTGTACAGAAAATGTTCAAACAAAATCGAAACCATTTTGTAAAATTTGCGATCTAAGGAGAAAAATTTAAATAATAGAAGGTTATTCGCAAACAACATCAGACAAATTGTGATGGAAGGGTACTATTTAAAAGAATGAGGCAAGATTTTTGCCCGGAAAACACAACGTACTAAATTCATTTTTCGATTCCGCGTATTTACGCAGCAACGTTTTTGACTAAAGTTAATATAGAAGCAGGTATGCAAGTTTCCAATACCATTCACATGTTCATGTATTTCTTTGTTTTGTTTCCTTTGATAATCTATAGGACGAGAATATCATTAAGAGTATCATGAAGTTTATCATTATATCAGTTACAATATTTATTTTTTCCACAATAATTGTTGAATCATATAGGATAATTGGTTGTAATGCGTGTGCTAGCTTGTACAGCATATTTTGCAGTTGTGTAGAAAAAGCTTATACAACGTATTCTAATGATGATTCTTCTATTAATCAGATAGAGCTGAAACATTTAGAAAATATTCCCAAATATTTTATTCGAAATTATAAATTTTTGCTCAGTTATCTTTTATACGTGTTGTTTTTAAACATCAGAAATTGACCTCAAACTCATTTTTCATATTTTTTAAAATTAAAAATATTTTAATTGTAAAAAATATTGGAGTGAGAGATATTATATAGAACAAAAGATCTTATTGAAATAACAATGTGTTATTAAGAATATTATGTTGATACATTTAATTTATAACGTGAGCATTTTTTTTTTTTTTTTAAAGACTCTAACACATTGGGAAAGTAATTTTATTCTGTAACAAATTTGCGTTTACATAAATTGAATTAAAAATGAAGCTTTTCAAAATAAAATCTGTTCTTTTGTGATAATATCTGGTAAAATTAAGAAAGCCTCAGACGTATGATTGTTTATTAAAATTAAATATTAACTTTGTTTTAGAATAGAAATGGGCTTGAATTGCATAGTGAGAAACTTAAACAACAGCAAGCACTTTTGCACCTTTGATTTTAGGAAAAATATAACAATTTCATAAAATAAATAAACTTTAAAATTAATAAGAAATGAAAAGCTAACAGACTTGGTTTTTTTCTTTTCAAAATCATCAACTTCAATTGATATATGACTTTCAACTGATAATTAAAAGTACTCGTTATTGAGAATAAAATATTTTTAACGTGTTATGATGAGAACATTTTGAATCGAGGGTAGTTTCGTATACGCAATCAGTTAGTCGTATTTCCTCACCATTACTTGATATAAGATATCGAAATAAATTACTCATGCAATTTTTCAAGAGAATCAAAAGTTCTAATGAAATCATTCATTGCTAAGTTAAGAAATGAAATTGATGTGCTCCCACCTTTCAGGATCAACGATATGAGAGATAACGGTTAGCAAAGCACGTGTTCTTTTCTGACGATGAAGTCTTAAATGCGGAAGTATTTATATGATTGCAATAGTTTGTAGCAAAAGAATTATGCAATCTACAAAATAAAAAATGTTCTCCTAAAATGACTGCCACAATAGTTTGCAATTAAAAAATTATTTTTTTGCAACACAGTCTTAACGGACTGCACTTTTAGAGTAGAAGACTCCGAGTTCAATCTCATCCGAAAATAGAACAAAAAAAGATATGACGTGTTTACATTTATTGCAGTTTGCTCGTAGGCCAAAGTAAAATGTTTGAGAGTTTTACGGGTTTTCTTCCCTTTGACACATAAATATATTGCCTTTTATTTATTTTTTAAATTATTCCTTGGAAGCGAAAAGACGTAAAAAGCTTTTTAACAATTTGCAATTATTGGGTTATTTAAAGTACTTCAATCAGCGAACATTCTGTTGTTAGAATTGTTGATTTAAGTATGCTAAATGAATTCTGGACATTAATATAGTGATCAAAAATCTTTTTTTCTGTCGTGCAATATTTTAATGAAACCATCATGCGGTGGTCGGACAAACTAGCGAACTCCGTCATTGTTCACAAAAAAGTGAGGATAACAAATTGGTTCCAAACATTACTTTAGCAGTCATAGCTTATAAATCGTCTTTGAAGACAGTTCAGTTCAGGATTGTGAGAATGGCATTAAACCATTCATGTAACACCAATGTTTAGTGTTACATTCCTTTAATTGTATCTCCAAAGGTCAGAGAAACTTTATTGCATGTCTATTGGCTAGAATGTGAAAGGCTGACTAGTTTATGAATTCCAATAATTTTGATAAAGATTTAAACAACAAGCTTTCAAAATGATGTATTTAGTGGATAATTTTATGAGAAGATCAGAGATACCCAAAAATTTAACAATAGAAAATTGGAATAATTCTGCTCGCTAATACATATTTGATTTCTACTATTTAAGTCCTTTAGTGAATTTACTAATAATTATAAGATAGTAGTAGTTTCCCAGAGAAGGAACTACTATAGCGAGGTAGGTATAATGCAATCTTTTGGTTTGACTATAAAATAAATTTACATGAGTTTAAAGCTTAGCTGAAAGGAGCTTATTAAGTAATTAAAGTTTTTTTCACATTGTGAATGCATCGTTTGGATTCATTTTTCAGTATAATGATTAACGACTAATGAAACGAATTCTTAATATCTTAATTTTGTCTTTCATTTCTGTATGAAAAATATTCTAGGATATCGAAAATTCACCGGTGATATTTTTCTGAAATATAGAGTTTTCAAAACCAATTAAAAAATAGAATCTCAGAAAAAAAAGAAAATTTATTTTTCATTCTCTAAAGAGAGGAAAAAAGTATATTCCAACCAGTTAGACTAGACATGGTCTTATTGCTGATGCTTGAATATTTATCATTATTTTTGCAGCTATATTATAATTATAATAGCTATTTCTTTGGTCTGTCCCTTTCATATAATGAATATTAGTTATAAATTATGTGATAAAATCTATTTGCCTGTATTTATTTTAATAAAATTTAAAGCACAATTTAGAAATTTATATCTGTGGATAAAGAAAATAGTGCAACTGGGGACTTGTGACACATGACTTGTTAAAAGTTGAATGATCACTTGAGAAAACTGCACTATCCAAAGAAACTGTTCTTACTTCGGATATGCTTGCTATACAATAACTTTACCAAAATTTCTAATTTTTCTAAACTTTTTAAGTTTTATTAGGGATAAGTTGTAGTCAAAGAGTTTTCGAAATATAATTTTTGTATATTTTATTGTTACTTTCAATTTCTGTGGTAAATAAGAGGCTTAACTCCTCTAAAATAAATACAAATAAAAGTCTGAATTTTTCAGACTTTAAGCTTTTTTTGAAATAATCCATTTTAAAGAATTTCTGGCAATTAAAATTGCAACATCACTATGGAAACCAAGCAAGAAAGAATATTTATTGCATATAAACAGTATGACATGAAAATTATTGAATTTCCAATCAGTTTGATAATTTACTAGGATTGGAAAATTAGTAGAAACAACTGTCACTTTTGGGAACTAAAATTACCATTATCCGATTAGGCCTTAAGTTGGCGGCTTAAGTTGGCGAAGACGATAAGTCGAATTGGACATAGATGACTGAAGCAAGCAGCTTATTCCGAGCTTCTTCAAGTCTACATCAAACTTTCACTACTGCAGTAACAACAGAGGATAGTATCCGGTCTCATGATGAAATGTTTTCTGGACATAGGTTACTAAGATCTGTAGTCATTGTAGGTCAAAACAGTAATTGAATACCTTCTCCATCGATAAAAGTCAGACAAAAGAAGTGCTAAGTATTTTCGTTCATTTTCTTCTTGAAAGATAACATTTTATAGGCCTCGGAAAAAAAAAAAAGAAAAAAACACTCATAATAAGATAATCCGTATCTATCACGTTCATATTATCATCACTTTGAACTAGAAATGTTCGTATTGTGTTTACGTTTACGCCAGCGAGCTTCCCTATATCCAGCTCAGAAGAGCTATACCAGAATGATAGAAGTCGCTGGAGAGAAAAACAGGGCAATGCAGGAGGAACGCCCGTTTTGCTACCTCATGCTCTCAAGCATAGACACCGTAATGGACAATTTAAATGAAATTAACAAAACATTACAAATAATAAAGGAAATATATGCAAGTATGTGTACAATATTTATGTAATAGAACAATATTATATAAAAATTTTTTAAAAAAAATGAAAAACTGTGATTGGTGAATTACATAAAACAAATGTTGATAGGAGCATAACAAAATAGGTAGTTAAAAGAGCTTTACAAAATAAAGAGCAGAGTTTTAAGTAAATAGGTGAGGCAGGAGTTTGATATGACATAGGGTTCGAAGAGCCTTTACTAGCTGGTATCGTCATGGAACCAAGTAAAAAGTCCTTGAGTGATTAAGAAGTCCACAAGCTGGTTCAACTTTCTCCTGGAAATCTTGTTGTTGAGGATTGCTTTCTTCCAGGTCACTAACCACCTGGGTGATGGGCATGACATATGCCAGGAAGCAGTTAATGGGCAAACCGTGATGTAATGGAGAGGATGGCCTATGTCTCCACAGGTACAATTAGATGAGACTGCAAGATTAAATCGGTGGAAGTATGTTGGAAATAGGCCATGACCAGACATAAAAAGAATTTCATTTCTCGTCCAGTTTAATGGCTTCATTGAGACAGAGGATCCACCTCATGAATCAAGCGTCTTGTCATGGAATTCGCCCAGCTTTGTTGCCAGTTCTCAAATATCCATTTCCGACATTCTTGTTTGAGATGACAGCGTGGGAGGGGAACGATGAGGGGCTGGAGCGAGGAGGAGGCCGTACTCTTCGCTTTCTTATCAGCTTCCTCGTTCCCTTCTGTGCCAGCATGGGCTTTAATCCATTTCAATTGGTTGGAGAAAATTTGGTCAGTTCAGCTTGGATGTAGCGAACCATAGGACTAGTTGTTGTTGGATTGCAGATAGATTTAAGGGCTGCTTGGCTATCTGACCAAATAGTTACCGGAATTTTTTGTTCTTTGGCAAGCTTGACAGCTTCTTTGATGACAATGACCTCTACCTAAGACTGAGTTCGCTTTGTGGAGTTTCTGCTTCCACGTGTGGAACTTAGAGCTGTTTAGGTAGGCTACAAAGGCTGTACCTATACCTTCATCTAGTTTCGATCCATCTGTAAAAATGTGCAGAGTGTCCAACGGGAAGTGCCGAGGGGCTGCCTCATCATCTATTGTGATAAAATTATCGGTTTTAAAAAGGCCAGGATGATTTGTATCCAGGCTAATTTTCACCTCAACATCAATGGCATCCCACCAGGTTCAAGGGCATTGTGACGAAATGAAATGCAACAAGGCATGGGTAATTTTCCTTATTTCATCTAAGGGCAATACAATGTTACATGCGAAATTGCGATTCTTCTGAAAAGACAGCATTGTGACATCTTTGCTAAATTGGAAAAAAAAAACTTGGGGTTGTCGCATCCTGTACTGTCCGTCTATTTTCGTCGTGGAATACTAAACCGCGGAAGGTGGCTGATGCTTCAACCTTCTACATGAGGCCGCAGTGGCATTGTTGGTTAAGGCATTCACTCTCGCTATTGGAAGGTAGTGAGTTCAAATCCCAACCGAAACAAAGATTCGTCGTGTTCACTAATGAAGGCTGAGGAACTTTAAATATATCGTGATTGCAGTGACCTTCAAGGGAAACGATACCTCTGGGGTCGGCAGGCCAGGTATTAGGGAGTCTTCTGCTTAATACTTACTTCTAAATTACAATTTTTATTTAAATTACGATTATTATTATTATTAAAATTAAATCCACTAGGCTGCTTATATCTAGTTGGAAGAACTTAACTCAGAACAAGGTGCAGGAAAGCATAACTGGTGCAACAACCACCTTCTGCGTGAAAGTTTGTCGGCATGTGCTTGGGAGCAATCAGTTTTCCGGGTTTCTTCCCATTCGACATGTGAACAAGGCCTTATATTTATGAAAAGTTCTCTTGGATGGGAATTTACTTGGAGGAAATTTTAAATACATTGCAACAATATGCCGCTTAGATGTCTACTATACTGTATCTAAATATCCTCGTCTCACATGGGTTTACAGAAGCTTTGTCAGAGAACAGCGCTTTTCGAGTGAAGAGTTCTAGCTTCAATTCCATACTCAAAGCAACGGATGTTGCGTGAGGTGATGTCAAAAGGAGACGGATTCTGCTCTTCTGCTTGCATCGTGGGTGTTAAGGTGTCACCCAGGCATCTTCCTTTGTGATACTTTAACTGCTGTTCACTATCTATGAAGATGACTCGACAACTTATGCAGTGAAAGTTGAAATACCTTACAAATAGCTTTAAGGCATTAGGCTGTACTACGAGCTGTGAAAACGTCATCGTATTGTACGAGTGGATACTGAACGTGCTGAAAAAAACCATTTCCTGACTAATGATTCGTGATGTAATTGAAGGATATCGCAAGGCTGACTTCACGATATGTTAGCTTGTTGGGGCCCTAGTTATGAGAGGGTGCTGAGATTTTGCTTGAAGTTCAATATTTTTCTCAGCAACTTACGATTCTATATTCTCACGATATTTGGTTGGATTTCTTGCAAAGTAGCAAAGTCACGAAACGATAATTCATATTCTTGATAAGCAACGGCCCTTTCTATCGAATTTCGTCAATTGTTAGTAAGTACTTGTTCTTCATTTCTGAATCATATAACGAAGTTCTTGGTTCTGATGAAGTTCTTGGTTCTAAAAGTTCTGAAATAGTATTATATTAATTAGTTCCTTTTTTATGCAATTGAGATGTTTTTCATTTTAGTTTCAAGTTATTTGCAAAACAATTTGCATTGATGTTATATTTCTTGGTTAATGGATCAATAATTCTAGAAAATTTCTTAAGAATAAGCTCACGATGTATAAATGATTTAACTTAGCGAATATGGCAAGCTTTCCCAAGTCCTTTTTTTACACGGGTTGTCTAAGTCAAATTACATACATTTGAAAAATTATATTATTGATTAAGCTTATAAATATTTTCTACTCAAAATCAAA
>JAPDSC010069964.1:0-15874 GCA_026290005.1 Latrodectus geometricus
ATTTCTGTGATTTTATTGACATTTTCGGCAACAGACCTACTAGTATGAGGTGCATATTTAAGAAATAAAGTACCAGAACGAAAAAGACGAAACCGAAGTTGCACACAATTGGTTGTTACAATATCGTGACCACCCACAATTTCAAACGTCTAGCATGCATTTTCGCCTATACCAAAGAAAAACCATAAAATGTACCGTATGTTTTCTTTGTTAACTTCCATTTTAAGCACCCTATAACTCACAACTAACTGGACCAAACAAAAAAATAGCAAAGGAATTTTTCGAAATATCAATCTTTCCAACAAGCTTGTAGCTGAAATTATTTTATCGATATTTTACGAGGTATTTATCATTACTGTTATTTATAGAAAAAATAATGGATTTCTTTTTCTTAAACCTAATATTTATTAAAAGTAAACTGAACATTATATATATAATATATTTAATATGATCATATTATATATTATCATTACATATTTTAAACTTTAATAAAAATACATTATTTTAAAATTTTCAAGATATAATAGATTAATCTCTTATTATAAAATTTAAATTTTTACAATCTGTATTTTTGTTTTACAGTTGCTTAAAAACTATTACATAACCTTCATAAATTATGCATTCATCTTTAATTTTAGAAATTTTTTACGCAACACTCCTTTCTTTTTCTCAACAGAGCCAACTGCTTTAAGAATAATTTCTTCACTCAATGCGTTGACGCTCTTTTGCTTCAGAAAGATCAACAACGCCTGGATACAATGGTTGACGAACTTTACGGTAGAAGATAAAGTGGTGCTTCTGTAACAAATTCTTTCATTTTGTGATAATTTAACTAACAACTCCTTTATATTGTTTTAATGGAAGAGAAATAAACATATTCTTTGATTCATTAATTTTTCTGAATTTCTCCTTATTTGACAAGCATTGAAAGTTTTACATTCTTTTTTTTGTTAAGAAATTACAGAAGGAACATTTTCTCTCCGCTGAATATTATTTCCGCACAAAACAATTTGCTTATTAAAGAAAATATATGGTAAGCAGGTTTTAGAATTTTTATTATTGTAAAGCAAGCTTTGAACTTCTTTATAACTCGGCGCGTTTATGAACTTCTGATTTCCCATTAACATTCTAGCCAGTTTGCTTATTTAACTGTTCTGACAAAGTATTTATAATTATAAAGAACAAATAAAAATAGTCTTTGTGACGAAAATGGCAAAAAAACATTTTCTTTCTTATGAAATGATTCATAAGGAAAAATCTTAAAACTTTTTCCTTCCTTCAGAAATCATATTTATTATGGAATTTATATTTAAAAAAACTAGAACTACTTTGACATACCCCCCCCCCCAAATCTGAAATTTGGCGCCTTTTTTTCTCACCAAGATGGATCCTCGCTAAATACAAATAATTAATACATAAAAATTTGTTTTAAAAAAACTCAGAAAATAGTACAAAATACAAGAAAATACTGAATTTGGAATACTACAAAAACCTATGTTGGCGACACCAAAATAAGAAACAGCAACCCTAAAAAGTCCGTAGGGAGTGCCAGATTTGGCGCGTAATTTTTGGGGGGTATATCAAAGTTGTACCAAAAAACTTATAATCGTGTTAAAGTTCGTGTTTTAAGTTAAAATTATATTCTTTCTCATTGTATTCCTCGTGTGCATATCAACAAAATTATTTCTTGTGAATGTTATAATTTTTACATTAGAAGATTAAAAGTCATATTTTTCTATTTTTTACATTGAAAAGTAGTATTCAAAATATCACTTAACTTTAAGAAAACAGATTATTCGGTACAATTACTTTCAACTGTACAAACTTAAAACTAGTGCATCAGTCCAGATTTATAGTAAAATTTATTGAATTAAATAATATAATATATGACAATTATAAAAAGCGAATCAAAAATAAGAACAGAAGTAATTATCCGCTCAAGAGCTCATTTTTTAAGCAAAATTTGTGAAGAATTCATACATTGCAAAATATTTTAGTGAATTCAATAAAAAATTTATTTCCTTCAGCTCACCTGAGACTCTTCGATGCTTTTTTATATTACCTGGATTAAGAATTCCATTCAATCAAATTGTTGGATCTCAGGAGAGCCCATACGCAAATAATTTGGTTGGCAATAAATTTCGCCAGTCTTGGTAATCCCACTTTGAGACACTAGATATGATAAACCTAAATATTTATGGAATTCTTATTTCGCCATTTTGTTATGCCTTGGCGATTTTTTTCAGTTTGTCATCAAGGGCGGGGGCTCTCCTAGGATTTTACCCAATCAAATATTTAGTGATAATAAAAAAAAATATTTTTTTTACAATATTAATAATAAATATAATAGTAATAACATATTTACAATAATAATAAAAAAAATTCTTGTATCCGATTTATAGATTACATTCCAAGACAGTAAATTCAAATAAATTAATTTTATCAATTATTTAATTAATAGTAAGAAAAAGTAAAAAATTTAAAAATTCTTTGGAAAAATAAAATATGGTTCCCCCAAACAACTACGCATGCCAGAATTATGAATACTGACCTTCAATGATTGTCTTTGAAATATTTTATTAAATATTTAGAAATTTTATTCGAAAATTCGATTAATAGATGCAAATTTTGTGTTGTAAATTTAAGAACAAAATGCATATTATCTTCTGCACGTATTATAATGACAATGGATTCCCAATTCTAAAGAACTATTTCAACTGACCAATTAAAACTGTCATTGGTCTGATATTTTTTTCCCGTGGAAGTTATGATTCAAGAAAATGATGAAATAATCGTTCTGGAATTCTTCAGTTCTTCAATCCTACTTAATGATATGGTAAAAGGCGTTATGCATTTATAATTCATATTTCACAAGATTTTATTTATTTTTTTTAGGAAAACTGGGGATGGGGATATTGGGGTTTTTCCTAGAATTAAGGTAACCATCTTTCAAGGTTACTTTTATATTACATCTTTTTTTATTATATTGATTTGACAAAATTAAAATAAATAATCTAAATAAAGACAAAAGTAAAATAAATAAATTGATCAGAAATTGGTAGTTGAAATAAATTAAAATATTTTGGGAACCAATAAAAATTATTAAATAAAGATAGAATAAACTATAGTAGACAAAATCTTGTTCTCCCTTCAAAGAAATTAAACGTTACATACATACATAATCAAGAAAGGATTTCAATAGAAATTTTTCCTCAATTTTATTCATTCCGTAGCTAATAGTTTCTAAGAAAATAAAGCTGTGCTTTGATGAATGATGTAAAGCGATAAAAATATGCGATAACATGGTAGAAATATGATAAAATGATTATTTTTGAAATGGGGAGAGTTTAGCTTTGACTTTTATCAGTCGTTAGTGTAGCGTCTAGAAAGAGTTTCAACCGAAGAAGATTATTATAACATATTTTAAAGTTTAATTTGAATATATAATTAGCAAAAGTCACACACAAAAATGGAAGAAGAACGTAAGTTACTTTTTTTTTATAGATTGTTGCACACTGATCCATTATTCCAAAGTTTTATTAATTAAAATATTATTATGTAACAGTATTAATCTAGTAGAGGTTTGTTCAAACATATGTTTATTTTGGTTAACTACAGGAGTAATTATTTTAATTGTAATTTGTGATCAAAATTAATGTAGATTTTTAAGCTTTAACTTATATCAAAATGTAAAAGTAAAGAAAATTGTTATATACTGTGTAAAATTTATAAATATGTTTTGTAGAAAATGTATAAAAATATTTGCTTTCATTTATAAATGCTCTTGTAATATTGCAATTACAAATTTTATAAATGTGTGTGTGTTTCACAATTTCTTCTGTGATTTATTAAGAGCACAATATTTAACTTAAAACTTTTGTTCCTCAATTATAAAATATGGGAATTGCATAGATTGGTTTTTTATAGAAAAATAAAATAATTTTGTTAAGAGGATACTTCCTTCCTGATATTGTCCGTCTATATATATATATATATATATATATAATGTCAGCAACGTAGTAGTGATGGTGAGATAGTAAGATTTTAAATACAATATATAACAAACTGTAAGAGATACAGCAGTTGATGTAAAATATTATCAATAGCATTTATGCAAGTCACCGGGTCATTAACTTTCCTTGACCTTTCTGTTGCAGTTAAAAATAATTTTGTTTCCTTATATTATTTTTCGTTCATTGCACAGCGCTTTCTATCTCATTTAATCATTAAGTCCACTTATAACGGCTTCGTTTCTGAAGTAATTATTTCAATAAATAACGGAACTGATTTTATCTAAATATTTTATTGATTTAAAGACTTTTCGCATTGATATCTTAAAATATAAGATTATGATTAATCAACTATGCTTATTTTCTATTGAAGAAAATGTTTGCTATGCATTATTGGGAAAGTGAAATTAAACCAAATATTAACTGTCAAATCAAATGTTTTTTGCATTTCATGCTTTTGTATCTGTACTTTATCAAGATTTTAAGAGAAGAATGTACTTTTGCTTGTATCTATCAATAAACCATAGTATTTTAAGGTAATTATTGAAATACCTTTATTTATTCCTACTAATTTTATAAAACATTGTTTTCTGAGATCAATAGGAAAGATCTATTGACTATTTATATTTTTAAAAAAAAAGTTAATTTGATGATCAAAACTCTCAATGTTTTTTTTTTTTTTTTTTTTTGAAGAACTTGCAATTTGTTGGAAGACTTGTGACACATTTATTTTTTCAAAAAAATGTCAGTTATAAAATTTGAATTAATTAATCACTTATTTTTTATTTACTTTTTAAATGAAAATTACAAAAGAATAAATTCCTTAAATATATGTTGATAATCATGTTATGATAGTTGTATTGCAAATGCTTTTTTAAAATAAATGTATTATTATTAATCATAATTGTTATTGAAAGATAATGACAAAACTATTTCATTTACTATTATATTTCCCCCACCCCGAAATAAACTTTGACTTCTTAACCACAGAACACTATTTTCTAGCATAAAACCATTTAGCAAGCGCAGTATTAATTTAATTCACTTGATATTTCTACAAATTTATCACGTAAAATGTCTACAGCAAATCAAAGAATGAAGTATACTTTCTTAAAACTATTTAATTTCCAACTATATCATCAAATGGTTTCGTTTATCAAAAAAATTCTCTTATTGATTATTTTTTATAAACTTGAAAATGTTTGTTGATATAGTTTTCACTTTGAATGCCTATTTTAAACCAACGACGCCACAGGTATTTATCTTCACCTAGTGACTAGCTTATTAAATTCTTTTTTCAATCAATTTCCAAAAAACAAGTCATCTCCGTAAATTTAAAAATAATTCATATAAAACATAACCTCTAATAGCGAAATAAAGTTAATCAAATATTCAAATTATTAATAAAAGTTTTAAAAGGAAACATTTATGGAAATTGTAGCAATCTTTAAAAATATCTGCGTTCCAAGTGCAGAGTGATATTGGCCGAAAAGTCGTTTTATTGTAGACCATTATTGGTTTGAGGAGTGGAAACTGTAGTGGCTATGAGGCTAGTTCTAAAGGAGGAGATGATTTCTATAAGACCAGAGGTTTTAATCCTGTTTATGATGTCTTTTAATTCTTGAAGGACATTTTTGGCTTCAGTTAAATCTGAATTGTTGTTGTTTTTCAGAGCATCTGCAAAAGATTTATTTTTTATGTTATTATTAATAATGATTCGATCGGAATATTTAATTTCTTTTTTCTTAAGATTTTCTTCAGAGAGTGGGTTTTTTGGACATCCTGAGAAATTGGCAGTATGTGGGCCATCACAATTAGCACATTTAGGCGTTTCTTCTTTCGTTTTAGTGCATTCTGAAGTTAGATGTTTTCCTGCACATTTAACACATTTAGGTTCGTGTCTGCACGAGCTTTGAGCATGGAAGAAACTTTGGCATCTATGACATTGTGGAGGGCCGCGCCTGCCTCTGTAATGCTCAACGGATATTCTAAGGGACATTAAAAATTGAAGGTGATAAATTTCTTCAGATTTTTTTGTTTTTGGTAATGTCACCAAAAATAGTGGGATTTTATTTCTTTCGCCGTTTCGATACGATGTTAATTGGACAATTTTGGTGGCTACAAAGTCAATTCTAGCAAGTTCTTGTTGAAGTTCCACAAGGTCTGAATCGTTAGGCAAGCTCCTAATGGCAACTTTGATATCTTTATCATCAGGTAAAATATAAGAATGAAATTTGTATTTTTTTTCTTCAAATAATGCAGTTGTTTTTCTATGGGCTTCTGGTGTGCTAACTTTGATGGTATAGGTATCTTGTCCATTAATTTTGGCAGTAAATTGATCTGGGATAATTGTATCAATCACTTTTTTCAAGTCTTTCCATGAGACTGAAGAATCTTTAATGATAATTGGTGGGATTTTAGTTGCTTTTTTGTCAAATTGAAATTTGTTGTTGTCTAAGTTTTTATTTACTTCAGTATTGTTTGAATTGTTTTGATCAGTAATCATATCTGGTGACGCGACACTCTCAGTATATTTATTTAGAATTGAATTTTCAATTATCTTGTGTTCGGTTTTTTCTCTTGTTTCTGCGAGCTATTTTTCTTCGAACTTTTGCTTTTCTGTAAAGCTTGTCGCCGTTTTCTTTTGATTTTAGGACAGCCAGTAAGATTTGAGCTTGAGGGCGTGGCCTCTGTGACTGAACTGCTTTCTCCGGAGTCCGATTCGATTTGCATTGTATTACTTTCAGGGATAATCAAGTCAGATTTTTGACTATTTTCAAGATTTTTAAAAGCTATTCCAGCTAGAATTTGCATGGCTTGTCTATAAAGTTTGTTGGATTTGGCAAAGTCGGGATTAGGAGATGTTTCAATATCCTTGATTTGCTTCAGAAGTGTCATGTAGTTGGAATATGCAAACCCCAAATTGTTTGCGTCTTGCCAAACTGTATTGGGATCGGAAGTGCAAGATCCCGCAGCCTTGTCTGCTGGTAAAGGCAATCCTAAAAAGGACAAACCGCCAGAACAGACTGCAGCTGGGTGGAGGGGAAGTATTTTCGCTCATATCAGAGCTGTAGAGTCGTCGAGCTTTCAAACCAAGATTTTGGAGGTAAGTAGAAGATCACTGGTATCAAGACGTCCGCACTCGGCTGAGTCCTGCTTTTACTTCTTCGTGGGCGGTGGTATTTATACCTGACTTGGCATGAAATCTACTAGTTTTGCCAAGCTTCTGGAAGGTTCGAGGCTATCTCGCTTAGCATCGGTCCAAGTGCTTCGGTGATCGATTTTTCCAAAAGTATCTATTTCTCGCCAAGTCACTAAGAATATCACCAAATCTTTAGAAAGGCCGTTTTTATTGTAAATTGCACTTGAATTGAGCAATTTTTTTACTCAAATATTTCATTATATATATTTGTAAATATTTCATAATATCAATTTTTTACCCAGTATTTCGATCTGTCTGAGATATTTAAATAGAAATAAGTTTGATATCTGTTTAATTAAAAAGTGATATCGGTTAAAACCCGAGCTCCAATCATTAATAACGATAGAACATTTTCCTATATTAAAAACATGAAACAAAACCATTAGGAACAGTAAAGTGATATAGGCATCAAGCTGTATTTGAAGGAAACAAACAACCATTTCATGACTAATGAAAAGCATTAATTTTTTAAATTGAAACAAGTCTATATTAAAGCATTGTAATCTGAATTAATTAAATAAATGTTAATCTCTGAACAATGTAATACAAACAGAAACTTTAATTACTAAAAATTTTAACTTGAAAATAAATTTTCAGTGATTTTCGTAGAACAATTTTTACAAAATTATTCTAAGAATGGCATTGTGATAGTGATTTTAATATTTTTCTTAAGCTACCCACAATCTTTCATCATTATAGTTAATCACTTAATTTAGCTGAATACAGTTGTGTTGAGAAAACTTACCATCTTCAAGTATTCCAAAGGGCCCAGTATTCATTTACAGATATGAGTAGGAAAGGTGTCATCTCAGTTGTAGACTTCATCACTAGTAGTTGACTTCTGTAGATAGAAATAGATTTCCAGGATCATGTCACAATATAATATAACCTGAAATAAACCAATTTAGGTAACTTCAATATATTGATTACATTCACTAATGTTAAATAACAATAAGGAGATGTTAAGAATATTATATGAAAAGAAATATATAAAGGAAAATGCATTTATTAATCTAGTAATTTTTTTAATTAGCATACTCGTATAACTAGATGACATCATTGATGTAAATAACTTTTGTAATTAGAAACTGGATTATTTTTAACCATCCACAATAAAGAAGAAAGAAGAATTATTTATAATGAATTAATTATATTGCAAGATAATTACTTCTAAATTCGAATTTTTAAATGAAGTAACTAAATTTTACAGCAAAATTGCTGAACATGTTATATAAAAATGAAATTTTAAATTATTTTATTGAAAATTTTGTAATATTTCATCTTGTGTGGTATTATCATACATAAAGTACTAATTTTTGCATGCTATTTTAAATTTCGAATTCAGAAATGTCAATCAAATACCTTACATCAAAGGTATCCCTCTAATAAATATCTTCCTTTTGTTTTTCTATTTGGGTGTTAAAATTTTCTGCATATGTAAGTTTGTAAGTAAATAACTGAAATCAATCTATTTTTCTTAAATACATTTTTGATTATTTATAACCATTTTAGGCTTATAATGATTTATAAATTTATATGAGTCATGATCTTCTATGTGGCTCATGAGTATAATAAAGAAATCATTGTAATAGAAAATTGAAGATTAAAAAAAATATAATTTTATAACCGCAAGTTATTTTGAAGAATTATTAAAAGCTTTGTTAAATTTTTAAAAAATATTAATGTAAAAATCAGTGTACACGAAATTCAATAATGAGTAATCATATGTTTTGGTAAAGTACATTTATAAGAGCTCTATATTCTAAGCATGAATTTTTATTTTCATATTATTATTTATATTCGATGTCGACTTTTCTGAAACAACGCAAATCAATTGATGATCTTCAGTTATCTGTGAGCTACAAGCACTCTAGCATAAAGCTCCAAAAATGTCCACCATAGCTTATTACCAAACCTTAAATTCGCTGCGCCATCTATAGCCATTCCAACAACAAATAAAAGTTATTTTGATTTGGCAACGTATTAATAAGATTTTCAAATAATTTTTTAACTTCTCCTTTGTTTGTACATTCTCTTGTCTATTTCTAGAACATTTTATTCGAAAAAAGGTAATGTCATTTTTCTTTGTATAACTAAATGTAAATGCTTGGAATATCTTCATTATATTTTGTCTCCAACTGATTTAATTAAAAAGTAGCATAATCAATCCGAATTACAATGCTTGGTTGTATGATCATAACTGTTCTATTTCTACATCAATGTTCTTTCTTTTTTATGTATGTAACTTAAAATATAAAGTTATTTTAATGATTTGTGCGTAGGATATAGGAAAATTTATCATGGTTAAGTGCCAATCTATATTTACGTGATCGGTATTACTTGTTACGCAGTTATAGCAAATATTTAGTAATGTATAAATGCTCTCTGTCAATTGGAAATGAAATTCTCAAATGTAGTTAACGTACTTAAGTTAAAATGTAATCATTGTTTTTCTCATCTTAATGTTAATTTACATAGGAAAAAGTTTTCCTTATATGGATATAGTATGTCTACCAATGAATGAACTGTGTAATATAACTTTTCGGTTGAATTAATTTTTTAAGTATTTTCAAAAATAATTCTAAATTGAAAAGTCATATTTCCTTGATGAATATGGGGATTAAAGTAAATATACAAGGGGACATCAAAATATATACTTTGTCTGTAAATCAGTTATGAATTCATAATATAGGCTTTTCATTGTAAGCAAAATTGTAGTTGCAAAGCTAAAAAATTGTGTAAAAGTAAGCAGTTATTAATAAACTATTGATAATTCAATTGGATCTCTGTGTAATTTATATTAATTTTATGTAGTTAAAAAATCTTATGAAATTTATGATTATCAATAATTTATTATTCTATGTGTGACTATCATAAAAGAAAAGGCTATTTAAAGGTATTTGCTTCAATTCTTAACCAAGCATATGACTTCAAAATGAAACTGTATTACATTTTGAAGAAATTTGGAATACTATTAAATTTAATAAGGCTTGTTAAAATGACTGTGTAAACCATAAAAGCTAATGCACGAAAAATTTTCAAGAAATTTTAGAATTAATACAAGATTATGGCAGGGAGATGCAATCTTTACAAAACTATTTAACTTCTGTTTGCTATGTGTGATAAAAAAAAAAATTTATCCGGGTTAATCTGCGCTTTAGGTCCCCTACTTCGCCAACTCACGAATTTGAAGCGTTTTCTCGCGCATGCTCAACAATTAATCATTTGTTTTAGTCTTTTCATTGGTCACTAATTAAATTTCACTTTAAATAGTGGTAGAATTTTCGCCATGGCATCGGTGTTTTTGAAAACGCGCCAAGGAGGGGACCTAAAGCGCATTTTCACCTTTATCCAAATTAAAGAGGCACAAAAGTAATCTAATCTTTGAAAATTTTTCTCTTTGTGGACTTGATGTCTTGAGCTGAAAAATGTCTATTTGAAAACTAATTACTTAAAATAGGAGGCAAAAACAGTGAGACTTCTGGTTTCCAGATAGAAAACTAAATATAATATGGATGGAAGATGTTGTTCGGTCACCTGTGCAGTAAACTCTAAGCTTTTTTTCTAAAGGGTGGCTGAATTAAAATATCTTGGTTCAATTATTGCTGAAAAAAAAATGATAACTTGAGATTATTCTTGGCTGCTGGAAACAGATGCTACTTTAAAATGATTAAGCTATTTAAATCTTCTGTGCTCTCAAGAAGGCTAAAAATATAAGGTTAAGCTATACTTTAGGGTGCCCCTTTGATTCTCGCCAAGCGGAGCAAAACTAAATCATGTTTTGATTGGTTTTTTTCATTTTTTTCATTTTGAAATTCCAACGGACGTTGCGTTATTTTTTAATGTCCAACCATTCCTGTTAGCACTGTAATCAGTACAAACAGGAATGGTGCTAAAAAAATGGCCATGTTTGCCAAAAGGCACGCTAAACTATAGTTTTAGCAACTATAATTATACCTTATGAAACAGAAACTTAGCAATTTTTCTTTTTTCAAAATACTAGTCTTATTGGCTGTATCCCAGTGTATGGTACGCTATTTTTGTACAATTAATATAATTATACAATATACTATTAATTTAATTATATAATATAAAATTATATTATTTTATAGAAATAATATAATTTTATACAATATTATATACAATTAATTAATAATTGTTTATATGCGTACCGTTGTATATATGCGTATCGTACAAGGAGCGTACCGTTCACTGGGAATTAACCGTCTTATTATCTTTGAAAAAATATTGAATAAAAATATGTGACCAATTAGATAAGGATATATGTGTAGGATTAGGAGAGAGTAATTCAGAATTAAGTAGACTCTATAAAGAAAAAGATGTAGTAAATATAATAAGAAAAAAAATCAATTGCTCTGACATCTGGAGTGAATGAGTGATGAAAGAAAACAAAGAAAATATATATAAAGAAAGACTTGAGGGTAAAAAAAAAAGATTGAGTATCACAGAAAGATGTAGTTGGATGAGGTGTAAGGTAGTTTGAAAAAGATGCTCAAAAATTTGAAGACAAAAGTCAGATCGAAAAAAGTGGAGCTGTTTGTCAAAGAAGGCCAAAATTTTCCATGGATTTTAAAGTCAAGTTGTAGTTGCTTCAATATTATGTTTTTACCTGTATCTAAGGATAAAATATTACTTTAAAATAAGAGAATTTAAATAGATGTTATATAATTTCTAACTAAATATTCTTTTGTTATATTTGATTGATTCTTTAGTATGATTAACACAATATTTCTAAAAAAATGGTTGTCACTTTTGTTATTTTTGTTTGAATGTTTCTTCATAATTTTTCATTTTCATTATGTACAGAATTTCAGAATATCATTATTTTTGTTTCTCATGTATTATTTTAAAATTGTAGACATACAGAATGATTTTAAAGTCTATACTTATTTATAATAGATCAAGGGAAAAAATAAATCTTTGTTATAATTAAATACACTATGAGGATATATCATTTGTTTATTACATAATGTTTTAACTTGTGCACCTCAGTTTTCCATATTTTGTCTTAATATTTTAAGAATAAACTCTTCATAGCATTCCAACAAATGAAAGCAATTTGCAGATATTGTTTTCGAGATCATTGAGGCCTCCTTTTGGTTTTTACTCACACAGTTTCGCCTTAGCACATCATGAAAAAAGAATTCACAGGGCTTAGACCAAGGTTATACATACAGGCCATTCTATTAGTTTATTTGTTGCAAATCTATGTACCCGGGGAAATTTTAATCAAGCAATTCTTTTGATTTTTCCAACTGCTGAATGGTTCGCACTCTAACCTTCAGTTTGACAATTTATGTGTATGATTTCTACTTTGAGCTTGGAATCCTTTTTCAATCTGCAGATCCTCATTTAATTAGCCTTTGCGTGTTAATAAATGACCACTGAACAACAAATCATGTTGTATTAATAATTCTCTAGTTTTTGGAAAATCTTAGCTAAAAATAAAAGTCATAGTGGCTAAATTTATGGTAAAGTAATTATAATAAGAAATTGGATTTACTATTACCTTAATATCATTTTTAGTTTCTAATTAAGATAAGGAATTCAAGAATTGGTAAATGTGTTTAATTAAATATTTGTAATATTATCATTTTGATGACTCGATTGATTTTAAATAGAACTCTGTGAATTATTTAAATATATTTTTTCAAATTTCATTTAACGATTATAAAATTAAAAAAAAGATACAAACATATCATTTCTTTGAATATTTCTGCAAGAGAATACATCTTTTTTTAATAGATGCAATTTAAAAAACTTTATTATTTATATCCACCTTAACACATAATATTCAGTAAGCTTGAATTTTGAAAATAAAAATTTCTGGCACTAAACTTAATTAAACTTAAAAATACAAACAGCAAAAATTGGCATTATTTACCTTGTTTATAACTTTTGACTCTTTTCTTGTGAAGTCAAATGTAACTGTAATCTATGTGATTTGTTTATTCATTTGAAAAACTGATTATATTTAAATGTGATTCTGAAAAAATTTAAATAGGTATTTGATAAAACCGATTGAACATAAATAAAATTCAAATGTGCCAAGGTACTCAAATTTTTCATCTGATATTTGTCGCAATGTTGAGTATTGCTACTCCATTAAAAGACTACCAATAATTGTCTATTTTTGTTGAATTTATTTAGCAGTGCGAAAACATCCTCAAATTTTACCGAAAAATATTTTTTGTGGCAATTTTCCTTTCGTGAACTGTCACCGTAGTGTTCCGTTTAGTCAAATATTGACTTTACAACCATATTTTATATTGATATATGAATTTAATGAAACGATTTGTTACTATTCACATTATATTTATTACTCTTTATTGTTCCAGAATTAAAAGATATTTGATCAATATAAGCTAAGTGGTTTCAACAGAATTAAAGAAACAAATATTTGTCTCATATTTAACTTATTCATATATAATTGTCTACTGAATGTTAAAATAAATTTGCTGTGAATCATACTCAATATGTAATGAATTTAAATAATTTTATATGTATTAAATTAAATATTTGTCCTTTTTTTTTAAACGTTAATTTGATAATTTCTGAAATTGACATTGATAAGATGTATTTATTAGTTGGAAAAAATTTTTTCTATATCTTTTACTAAAATTACTATTACAAAAACTATTTTATATTTGCGAATGTTTCTTATTTTATTAAATATATTATCTGATACATATATGTTTGAATAATTTAACTCATTTATTTGTTTATTTAATAGAATATTAAATTAGTTGTGGAATAACTATGTTACTTAAGAATAAGTTAATAAGAATAATTAGTTACATATATATAAGAATAAATATGCAAAAACATTATTTAATATGAAGTTAAACCCAAGAATTATAACAAATATGTTTATTTATTTATATATATATACATTTAAGGGGGAAAATAAAAGATTTATTTTATAAAATGTAATTTAAAAAAATTAAAAAATATTGCATAAGCTATGAGAAATGTATATTTTGTTGAAGTGTTAAACTTGTGGTGTTACATATTTTCTTTCTACCAACTTAGTGTTTTATGTTCTTTAAAGATAACATTTCACGATAGATTTTAATAAAATTTTAAGCTTATATTTAAGGTTTGTTATTTTTAAAGCTTTGGCTCTTGCTGAGCATTATATTTTAAAATTTCATTTTTCTTTTTTTTCCCCTTAATTTACATGTTTTTAGAAAATAAATGGGTGAAAATGCACTTTAGGTCCCTTTCTCTGCCAACTTGGTAAAAATGTGATGTGGGTCCCATACTTGGCGAGTTTTCAAAAACGCTGTTGCCATGGTGATAATGGAATATGATTTTCAAAAGCAATTAGCAACCAATGAAAATGACCCATTTTTCAAACTCAAACTAATTAACGACCAATGAAAATGCTAAAAGAAAAAAAAAACAATGAGCAAGCGCGAAAAGTGCTTCAAATTATTTCCTCCGCAGGTTGCCATAAAGAGCTCATTAGGGATAAAAACATCCAATTTACCACACTTAGTGCATTTATCGCCAAGTTGGCAGAGTAGGGGTCCTAAAACGCAGATTAACAAATAAATGTTATAATTTAAAAAAAAAACTGGATTTATAATAAATGTTATAAAATGAAATATATGTTGTGATTACAATTGGTTTCAGTCTTCAGTCAGGAAGTAAATCTTAAATGTGTAAAAGGAATGCCATAATTCATTACAATGCTGTTTCATTGATTTGAAATATGCATAATTCAGAAAGATGTTAAACAGTAAATAATGAGAATATTTTTATTTTAATGAATCAGACTTTGAAATTAGCCTGAAAAAAGAAAATTTATATATGTGTGTGGATATTAAACTGGTGTACAATATATAATAATTAAAAATTATTTTTAATTATGTATAATTTGATTTATCTAAAAAAATATCTTGCTCAAGAAAGTATTTACTCTACATTTTATGTACTCATGCGAAGTATGTAATATGTCAAGAACATTTTATAAATAAGTAGGTACAAATAAACAAATTGCTCATTTCCTTGTGTTTCATTTATGTTCTGGAAGAAAGTAAAATGTATAAAAAAAAAAATAAAACAAATCATGTTTATATATCTGAAGTTATTCAATGTAAATTTGTCTCTTACCATATGTTACAATTTGTTTTATTTAAAAATAGAAAAACTTCTATGAATAGTTATCGTTAAAAAAACTTTCTGAACCAAGGTATGTATTTTATTGCAATTAGTTTAATAGTTAGCTAATATAAAATATAGCTTATTACTATGGCAATCAACTTCAGTGCAAAATATACCAAAAAATTGCAATTTTTATAAGAGAACTTATCTTAATCACTGTATTGCCACTTTTTATCCTAGGGGTGGATTTCTTCAGTGTTGAAAATTTTTGAAAGTAGAATTCCAGTTCAGAATTTTTTTCTGAAGTTCACTGACCTTTTGAAGATCAGGCTTAACATACTCATCTCACAGTCTAGGTGTTATTTTGATAAGACTGGTTGGAACCACTTTGATATACCCCCCAAAATCGGAAATTTGTCGACTTTTTTTCTCATAAAGCAAAATACCTGTTTTTGGCGACTTTTTTTTTCTTGCTAAGGTTGATACTTGCTAAATACAAATAATTAATGCATAAAAAACTCAAAAAATGGTA
>JAPDSC010069973.1:0-14661 GCA_026290005.1 Latrodectus geometricus
AATTTGGATATTTCGATATAAAATTTCTATTTTTCCGAAGCAATTTAACAAATTCAGGTTTCATTTGTAATCACAGTTTCAACTTTCAAATACATTCCAACTCAGAAATGAGTGTAATTGTTAATTGGAATAAACCGTTTGAGATTTTTTATATCCATAGAACTTAAATTTCTTGATTGCTGTTTTTATGTTTTGAGTTTTAATGGTTCAAAAGTTTTAAAGCATTTTGTGCTGACAAATTGTTGTAGTGGTAAGAGCTGTATTTTTTTTCTGTATAAACACATTTTAAATAAGTCATAAAATTTAAAATAAAATAAAAAATCATAAGTCCTAATTGATTATTTGATGAAGAGATGTTATCTTGTTTAAATTTACAGTCGAATTTTTCCCAGTGTTTGTTTTTAGAGTTCTCCAACCCAACTGATGTTCTCATTTTTATTTTTTTCTTCATTTTCTAGAGGTCACAAAAGTGATGCGATTTATGCGAATGAAAAAGTCGCGTGTGCGTAGTTAGTCGTAAAGTAATGAAAATGCAGGTGCGGTGTGGGCGTAATTATATTGTTTATTCCATCTCCGTTTTTACTGTGTTCGGAACTTATAGAAGTTTTGTTGCTTGCATATTAATAAATATTATCAAACCTCATTTATTGTTTTAAAAAAATCGCCTTGATATTTTCAATTTATTGAATCACTGAAAATTTAAAATTATGTAGTAAGAATACGGCTAAGAGTTTGTTGATTTTTATTCTTCGATTTCTTTCTTTTTTTTTTTTAATGAAATTCTGGTTTTTTTTAAATGAAATATTTGACGTTTTTTTTCCCTTGTTTTAATGAAATTAGTTTTTGTTCTTTTATAAAATTTCGATGTTCGTTCTATTATAAATTTTTGGAAAAGTATCTTTTTATGCAGTGATTCTCAACGGAACTTTAGTGTGCCGCCAAATTTTTAAAAATATATGTAATAAAAATTGTGATTTTTTTATGAGTAAAGTAATAAACTTACTGTTATATGTGTTTATGTTGTACATATATTATTTTAATTTACGTAAAAATATTATTATAAATTGGTTCAAATACACATTGTGTTGTAGGTAAATAAGCAACTTTTAAACTTGCCTCCAAGTTTTGAAATCGTTAAAAGTGTGACGTGACAAAAAAAAAGAAAAAAAAAGTTTGAGAATCATTGCTTTTAAGAACTCTATCGAACATTTTTAATTTATTAAGGTAATTTACTGAAATACTAACTATTCGATTTAAATGTAAATAATTTGGTTTAACAATTTAGTCTAAAGAAATGTGTTAATATTTAATTAGATTATTTCTACAACATAACTTCTATAATATTTCATGAAGGAAGTATGGTGAAATGATTGATCTGCAAGTGGGATCAGCGATTGTATGCATATTTTGTAAATTAATTTTTTTTGATTGATTTGCTTCTATGTTTTGTCTGTGATTGTAAGTGATCCGGGAGCTTAATGTTTCTGGTACTGGCATAATTGAAAAATTCTTGTGTTTTCAGTCTTTCAGAAACGGTCCTGTATTTTAAACTATATAACCTGATTGTTGTTCAATTTTGTAGCTTTAAAATAACTATATTTCCAAATTTTTCTTTACTTCAATTTTTTTAAAAAAATTAATTTTTTGTTTTAGGCTAAGCCTCCTACAAAAAGACCAGCAGAAGACCCAGTATACAATGGCTTGCCGCAAAATGTGTCAAGTGACGAAACAGACAGGCCTGCTAAAATAAGTAGGACTGACAACTTGTCTGAAAAGTTATTAGAGATGCAATCAACACAAAGTTGTTCCAATTCATCTGTGCAAAACATGCAATCCTCATCAAGAACTAATAATCTTCAATCTCTGTCTGCGCAAATAGTGCAACAAATAAGTCAACACCCCCAACTCGATCAAAATAATGGGCTAGTACAGAATATTGCAACTAATATTTCATTTACGCAGCAGTTGATTTCTAATCATTCTGCTGAAGTAGTGACTACTACACAAGATGAAAATTCACAATCATCCTCATTGAATCATATAGATGTGAACAGTAAAGTTGACTGTAAAAAAGAGAATGAAAATGATAGTTCTGATATTCCCCTGGAAGCTTTGCAGCCTTCAAATTTGTCTAATTCTTTAGCGGACCCCTTTCCAGGTATTGCGAAAGATTCATCTTCATCTGGCGATATGATTTCTATTCAAACGTATGAAGAAATTTTGGCGGATATTTCTCCTTCAGATCAAAAAGAATTTAAAAACGAATTCTTTGAAGTTGATGGGTCTATTAAACACATTAATAAAAATCAAGATGTTGCTGTAAGCACTTTTGAAGAGGTCACGTGTCCTATTCCATCAACATCAATAAACCAACAACTAAATGGTATGATGATTTTATTTGCTTATTTTTAATAATTTTTGTCCTATCTTTAATTTCAAATGTTTTTGAAAGTTGAGATTTTACTTAATAAATTCTGCTTTAAAAGAAAGAAATCGTTTATTTATTTATTTTTTGCTTTTTTTCAATAATTAAAAGTATTTTAACCAACTTTTAGTTTCTAACCATTAAAATTTTGAGAAATCTTATTTTTTTATAATATTAATACTTTTTATATATTTCAATTGAAAAACATTTATGAAAATTGTGTTTTTTATTTTAATTTTTTTTAAGCATACAAGTACTTGTTAAAACTAAAATCAATTCCTTGATTAAATTTTAATCATTAAATTTTTTATTTGTGTTTCTCATAATCTACAAGTTTAAGTTTGAATTTCAGGTACAATTTTGTAATTCTTGGGGGGGGGGGGGTATACTCCCAAAAAGTATGCGCCAAATCTGGCACTCCCTACGGACTTTTTAGGGTTGCTGTTTCTTATTTTGGTATTGCCAATTAAGGTTTTTTTAAGTTTTTGCTGTTGCCAAATTTAATATTTTCTTGTATTTGTACCATTTTTTGAGTTTATTTTTTTTAAAGTTTTTTATGTATTAATTATTTGTGTTTAGCGAGAATCCATCTTGGCAAGAAAAAAAAGTGCCAAAAACAGGTAATTTGCTTGGTGAGAAAAAAAGTCGCTGAATTTCCGATTTGGGGGGGAGGGGATATATTAAAATAGTTCCGAATTTAAAATGATTTGCACATGTCTGAAAAGTAATCGACTGAGATTTACTGCACTGTCACCCTTAGCGCGATGTTTCCAAATTTGGCGATAAATAGCATTTTCTGGCAGCCCAACCAATTCTGACTTATCGCAAATGAAGGATTCCGACCAATCGCAGATAAGAGATTCCGATTTTTCAATATTCTGTTTATTTTTAGACCTCTCTTGTTCAAAATAGCGAGATTTTTGGCGACTTTTTCAAAAAGTCGCCAAGGGAGACCGTACAGTAAATTTTTATAGATTTAAAGAGTTAAATTGCGCTTTAGGTCCCTTACTTCGCCAACTCGCGAATTTAAAGCGCTTTTTCCCACACGCTCATTAATTACCCTTTTGTTTTCGCCTTTTCATTGATTGCTAATTAAGTTTCACTTTGAAATAGTGGTAGAATTTTCGCCATGGCATCGGGGCGATTTTGAAAACGTGCCAAGTAGGGGACCTAAAGCACATTTTCACCATTTAAAGTATTCAGTGCAATTGAAATAATTTAAAACTTTGATAGCAAAACAATTTTAATTTTATCTTTTTGGTATTTAAATATGAGTAAAACATTAGAATGAAATTCTGAATTTTATAATTTCAAAACTTATACTTCAAATGATAAGCCCAATTTTAATGAAATGATATGCTAAAATCTCAAAATTTTCTTGTTATTAAATTCACTTCTTAAATAAAGCTTTAATTTTTAGATTCTTATAATCTAAAGTTTCTTATAAGATTATTATTTGAATATATATCTTTATAAATCTTTAAATACACTTTCCAGTTAAATTAACTTTGTGCCAAAAAAAGGAAGAAAAAAAAAGGGGAATTAATGGAGTGTATGTTAATTTAATTTGTTAATTTTTTAAAGTTAATGTGTAGTTTATTAATTTTAGTTAAATGTAAAAACTATGCTTTTAAAATTAAAAAAATTCTTTATCTATATTAAAAAGTGAGTGCTATTATTAAGATTTCAAAAAATTTGCAAATTTTAAATTCGAAGGCTTGTTCACGTGTTGCCAAGGTTGATCTGGTGTACCAGCAAGTGTGTATTTCCTATTAAAAAACCTCTCTTTGACATAGGAAAGTTGAGCTAGTGCTATTCAAAGAAACCACATTAAGGCTTTCTTAATGTTAGTAGATGATACATTCGCTATCAAATTAACTGAAACAAATTTTCATATTACATTTTCGACATATTGCAAATACAAATTTTTCTCCTTGTTAAATTTTGATTTTGTGAATGTTTTTTAATCAAAACCCAGGTAATCAAAAGTCAGCTTTTAATTTATTGATGCTCAAATTTCAGAAAATATGCTTTTGAATGATTTGTATAAATTTTCAACTTTAAAATAATCTAATAACTTGTATAATTATGAAATTTGATTTAATTGCAGTTGAAATGCCAAGAAGTTTGTCATGTAGTGATGAATCTATTTCTTTATCATCGAACACTTCAATCTCTTCACCCATTCCATTTAATCAACAGAAAAGCTATATGAATCCTGGAGAGTGTATGTCAGTGAACTTCAAACTGGATGAATCATCAAATGCTTTGGCAGCTCAAGCACTCAAGCAAATGGCAGAACAGCATCAGAGTTCACAGGTATAAACAAAATGTCTTGCATATTTATATTCATTTTGGTACTTTATTGTAGTGATTATAAATTATGTTGTTCTCAGAATGTATGTTTTAATGTGTCATAAATATTTGCTGATAGCATGGAAATGTCAAAGATTAAAGGATTCAAATTAATGTGCAATCAAGGTTTAGTTTAGAATTTGTTAAAAATTGATCTAATGGGAAATTTCCTTTCTTTTATTTGTAAAGATTTCACAGTCATTAATAAAAATGAGATTAAATTTCAATTGTTTAACTAATTTCCAAATCTTAATAAATTTGAAATTGCATCTGAGTGAATAGATTTTTCAATTGACTAATTTGTAGGCTCCAATGTTTTTTTGTTTTTTTTTTAATCACCCACTTTGATTGGTAGATTCCTGTTGAATCATGAGCAAAAGTGACTAGAGTGGCAAAATAAACCTTTTATTTGCTTCTTGGCACAGTTAAAATCACAAAATATACACAGTGTCTGATAAATGAAATTTAAAAAGAATATGTGTGAACAAATTGTAGTGTATTGTAATCTTATAATAAATTTCAAAATTATGTTTCTCTTGAGGGTGGAGGAATAATTTGGAAACTCAAAACTGCAGAAGAATCTTAAATCTGTTTTAAAGTCAACAGTTAAATAAATGTCCTAAAACCTTACAGTTAATGAATATTTTAAAGCATCTGAGGAAATTCTACCAACTGAATGGGAAATATTCTGAGGAACTTGTTTATAGTTATAGCCATATCATGTATTTCTGTGTAGTTAAAAAAAAAAAAAAAAAAAAAAAAAAAAAAAAAACACATTTGATTTTTAAAGAACAATATATATTTGAATAATTTCTTTTAAAATTTATTTTGAATACCTACATTTATAAAATTTTTATTTCATCAGATTTAAGCTCCATTATATCTTGTACTATATTATGACCTTTCTTTTACAGCATCAACAAATGTTCAGTTCAGCAATTTGCAGCAGGCCATCCTTTACTCAAGAAAATTGTTTCCCTAATCCTATAAATAACCGATCGCCAAATTTTCTTAACAGGAATGTTTTGCAGAGCAATGATAAATTGCCTACCACATCTTCAAATATTTATCCATTTGATAATCTTCCAGAAGAACTTTTCTCCAACATGCCTAACAGTTGCAGTCGGAACACTAATTTTGATTCTTCTCAGCTTCGAATGCCTGTAGCCAATCAATTTGATTTGCAGAAGCCTCCCCCATACAACACAACAAGGCCATTATCTCATTACAATGAGAATGTGCAAAATAAATTACAAGTTAACAGCCAACTTTTACACAGCCCATCAATGGGAAAAGGTAAAATTCAACACAATTCAGACATGAGATTCCAGTTCAGTCAACCTCAACAAAGTGGACATCTGCATAGTATTAATGTTGGACTGGTATGTTACAATAATATTGTTTTTTTATGTTAAACATTTATTTTTTATGATAATGTTTTGAAATTATTTTTTTAGTTTTGTTGTATTTAATAAAGCAGACGCAATAATTATATGTTTGGAAATTGGATTAGTTATAGTATCCATAATTTTGATAAAAAATTCATTCAACTCAAAATCTTTTGCCTATCACTATACATATCCTCATAGGGAATTTTTTTGTGGTGATTGGGAGTTAGCAAACAAGCTAGTCCCCAACACCTTTTGTGCCTGGGATTTATTTGGAGGATTTCCTTGCAAATACCCTGCTGTTTCTTGATTTTGTGAGGATTGAAAGGCTCGTGGTTCTGGTTTAGCAATGCCACACCAGATGGGATCAAAAATAACAGAAATAATAAGTAATTTTCAGATTTCCTCCTAGAAGTTTTATGTCCTTTAGTTTGCAGTCAGAAAAGGAATTTATTTTTCAAACAATTTGAAAATTTGGGTGTGTTTTCATGTTACAAGAATTGTCTATTCAAGGATAACTTTAGGAAAATAATCCAACATGACTAAGATTTAGATTGAAATCATAGTTTACCAGTTCAAGCTGTTAATTGATTGATTACAGCTTTGTTATACAGATTTTAGATTATGTGCGAATAGTAAATGCTTTTAATCCTTCCTAAGAATTCTAGTCTAATTAGCCATCTTTGTGGAAAAAGCAACCTTGAAGCAATGAATAAACCAAACCATGATTTGCATAATTGTCAAGTTTATTGATTTCTACCTCAAGAGCTCATATTTTATAAAATGTTGAATCAAATATTTTATTGCTACTATTGTAAAGGGTTCACACTTAAAAAATTAGTTAAAGGTGATATGAAAGTCAAATTCATTCCCTTTTAACATCACAAAATGTAAGGGAAAATATGAAATTTGATTACATAGTTATTAAAAATAGAAGAAAGATAAATTCTCCAGAATAGTAGTAATTAATATTGAATTTATTATTTAAATTTGTTAAATTTTGTACTTTACTATCAAATTTAAATATAATTAAAGAAATGTTATTCTGTAATTAGAACTAATGGTTTTATTTGTTGAGCTGATTGCTGAATGGTGAGCACTCTAATCTTCAGCTGTACAATATTAATTAAGTATGACAATTAGCACAAAAGCAGCTTAAATAGAAATACCATAAAATAAATATTTAAAAATTGTTTCATATTTCGAACAAATATAAATTCAATAAAGCAGTTAGATAAGTTTAAATTGTTTTGTGAATGTTTTGTTTTTTCCATTTGATCTATATAATATTTAATTGACTCAAATTTAAAATTCTTTTTGTAAATTTCACTTTGTATACTGGTTATATGTTTTATTGATTTGCTTTATTTAATAATCTTATCTAATTGCTTTATTGTATTTATATTTGTTCCAAATATTAAAACAATTTTCAATATATATATATATATACATGTGTGTATGTATGTATGTATATATCTATATAATTTTCTAACAAAATGTTGGAATAAAGAAATATAAACTAATTAATATGTTATAATTTAGAAATTAATTTTTAAAATTTGTTCAAATATTTGAATTACAATTTTTCCGTAACAATTCTGCAGACTGATAATGAACAAAAATATTTTTTCTTTATGAAACATTTTTATTTCAGAGCTTATATCATAAAATAAGTTTTCAGAGAAAGAAAGTGTGTTTAAAGAACAAAAGTTAGTCCAACAATTTAGTTTGGTTCATTATTTTTATGAAAACTAATAATATACACTTAAGTATTGCAATTTTGAAAGTATGAAAAAATTGTTTTCATGCTCATATTATTAAAAATAATGAAATATTTACACATAATAAATTAGATTTAAAATGAAATTCCAACCAGATACTTTGTTAAAGTAATTGAAAGATCAATGAAGAATGTTCTAAAATAATAAATGTTTATTTCTAATGAATGCTTAATTTTATTTAATAAAGAGTCACGAGGTTCATATTTCATTTTAATTTTTATTTAGTGTTATATGATAATTTATGAAATTAATATTACAAAAATTATGTTGAATTATTTATATACCTCGAGTAGATATGATGACATAACATATTTAAGAATTTTTAGGCATTAAATGCAAATTTAAACTTTGGGTAGTAAAATAATTTGCCTTAAAATGTTGCCTTTTAAAAATTCAAGAGTAGTAATAATTTATGAGAAATTAACTTCTTTCATTCTGTGTTCCAGATTGAACAAATGAACTTTAAGGCAAGAAATGTACACAGATTATGTATTTCTGTTAAACTTATCTATAAGATCTAATGTTTTGTTATATCTTGTTGCACGGATTATATCAAAGAATACAAATGTATGGCAAAGAATATTTCCAAAAGAATGATCTCTAAATGATCAGTTTGAAAATTTTGTGCTTAAAGTAAAATTGGTATCAACTTTGATTAAATAAACCGATGAAATGTTTACATGAGAAAATATGCTATAATGTAAATTTATTCAATTAGTGTCTATGAGAATACTATTTCAATTCTTTATTGTATTGAAGATACTCAATTTATTATTTATCGAGTTATATTTTTTAAATCAAATTATAGCATTTCAACTCAGATATAATTTTGATTTTTAAAGATTTATACTGTTTTTAATAGCATTAATTGAAATGTGATGTAAATTTTTAAAATTGTGTACTTTGTGAAATATTTTTTATTAAGGCAGTTTCTTTCTTATTTGTTTTTGTTCCTCCATTAATAAAAATATCTCTTTAAGAAATTAAAATTTGACATTTAAAGGTTTCTACAGAAATTATTGAAATTTTCGCAATTGTTCTTGATAAACAGAATTTTTCAAAACCCTGTCATTCATCAGCACTACCTGTTGTTGCACTTTTAATATATATTAACTGTGAAATATATTAAAGGCTAAATAGAGCACTGATAAGAAATTGGTGGTCACAGCTGATTTGAAAAATAAATTTGCTTCCATTATTAAAAGAATTTATTTAAAGAAATTATAAATATTATTTAAAGAAATATTACTTTTTTTTTAAAATGTTTTCATAAGTTTTTTTTTTTTTTTTTTTTTTTTTTTTGAGATTTAATTTCTCCCAATCCCTTTCGAAGTATACAAATTTATATTATGCTCATTTTTTTATTTCTGTATTTTATTTATTTTTCTCTTTTAATATTCTTAAACAAGTAATTAACATTATGAAATTAAGCAAACAGAATGAATATGGATAATTGCTTTTTTGTAGATATGTAAAAATGATTACTATTCACAATACTGCAACTGTTTTTTTTATTTATTTTATTTTATTTTTTTAAATAAAAACAAAACAAAGTAGAGTAAAATTAAAGTTTTTAAAAAAAACCCTTCTAAAATTTAATTATAATATGCTAGTGTTTTAGTTCATTTTTCTCAATCTTTAATAGAATTTTTATACTGAAACAAAATTTTGAAATTTTTAACAGTGTAAGATATTGATTATAATTACTATACTTTCAAATGAGAGATGGAGAAAACAAGAAATCACTACCATCTGTTGTGCTTATAATGTATATATATACAATGAAAAATATATTAAAGACTCGATAGAGCAAAGATAGGAAATTGGGGATCACAGCTGATTGGAGAAATAAATTTGCTTTCATTATAAAAAGAATTTAAATAAATTTAAGAAACATTACTTTTTTTAACGTTTTCAAAATTTTTCTAAGACTAAATTTCTCTTCCAATCCCTTTCAAAGTACACAAGTTTGTTATGTTCATTTTTTGGTTTCATTATTTTATTTATTCTCTCTTTTAATGTTCTTACACAAATAATTAGCATTATGAAATTATGCAAATAAAACGTATTTGGTAAAACTTCAAAAATTTAGTTATTTGTTAGTCTTTTAGTTAATTTTTCTCAATTAATTTAAAAATTTTTTATGCTGAAACAAAATTTTGAAATTTGATGCGATATAAGATATTGATTATAATTACTATACTTTCAGATGAGAGATGGAGAAAACAAGATGGTACCTCGTCCCAATTTATTGAATAATTTTCCGGACGTAAAGTTTCCAACTATACCTCAGGCTGTTGCAAAACCTCCACCTGAATACAAGCCTCCCCCAAATTTACCAACTAATTTAAACATCGACCAGTTGAACCCAGCATCACAACCACTATTCAGTCAGATAAATAAAAGTAACAAATTAATGAAAAATTTGTCCCCTAGTGTCAACATTGCAGCAGATGGTTTAGCAATGCCATCTGTCCAAAACTGGAGACTGAACTCGTCAAATTTACAGCAACCATCTCAGTTGTGCCACCAACAGACACATCTACAGAACCATATGAACAGTTATGTACGACCATATGGCAACTTACATAGTAATGTTCAATCAAGTGGACCTCTATCGCCTTCATATAATGAGTATAGACCTGCAGCTAGGCATGTGTTACCAAATCAAAGACCAAATTTAATACCTCCAATGATGATTCAACAAAGACCCCAAAATATTTCACCTCAGTGCCAAAGAAGCCCTATGGTTAGTGTAGATTCTCCGGTTTGTGGTAACAATTCTGTTAATTCAAATACTGTTTTACCAAGTGGACCTTTTAATGGCCCACAAGATATTAACAGAAATAATAATAGTATTAATTTAGATCTTTTTGAAGTTGAAGAATTATTTAATTGTATTAGTTGAGAAGTGATTACAGTGTTGGTTATATTTTTTACATTTTAATAAGAAAAAGAGAGATAACGAATTAATATATTTTAGTGCTATATTGTAATTTCATTAAGTTTGTTACATAAGTGTTCATAGCTATTACAAATTTCAACTTTACCAGAAAATTGACTTTTGTGTGCACTTTAGAACATTCTGCATTTTATCATTTAACTAATTTGAATGATGAAGTTCAAAATGTTTCTCTAAGTTTATATAAGATTTAAAAATTTTTGTACTTACAGTATTCATAATTTTTACATTTCTAATATTTTACTAGGATAAAGTTCCCTTTGTTAAATGTTTAAATAGGCAGTTAGTACTCTGGCTTTCAGCTTAAAACATTGCAGATTTGATATATAGTTTGACCAAATGATCTTATTTTGATGATGAAACTGTAGATCCTTATTAAATTAGACTACCCTTTCAAATTGACCATAAATGTTCAATTTGACTTTTATGGTTATAAAAATTGAAATAAGATTTGGATAGACAAAGCAAATCTCATTTCAAATATTTATGAAAATGAATTTTCAGACATTAAGGGACATATTATTTCACATTCTCTTAAGTAATTTTGTTTTTAAAATGTGTTTTTATAAAGTTCAATTTTATCCGTACAATAATTCTTTAATTAATAATAGGATCGTAATCTTCAGTTGATATGATATTTATAATCTGCAATTTTATCAAGTTTTTATAAGTTTTCTTTAGCAAGAGAGTAAAACATGGAACTATTTTGCTCATTTTTAAATAATTACTTAATTAACAGCTTGCATATGAAGTGTTTTTAAAATTATGGGGTTATTTCTCAAGAATCTTTATAGCATTATATAAACAGTAATGGAATTATGTAATCAATTTAGCTCTTTATAAAGGAAATTCAGTTTATCATTTTTAAGTAAATTTTAGAGAGAAAAATTGCTGCCATAGAAAACTTGGTCACGGTAATCAAAGAATGCATTATTAGCATGCGTCTAGTCATTTAAAAATAGAGCTTCATGAATTGAAAGAAGAAAATAATATAAAATATATATATAATTATATACATACATATATATAAGTATATATATATGACATTTTAACTTGCAGTCAGATTTACATCAAGTTTTATATATATATATGTCTGTGTGTGGGTATTTATGTGTAACATATCATGTATGTACATGTGTGTATGTTACTCAGAAATACTTACATATGTGTATATAATTAGATTTGTCTGAATGTGTGAGCAAGTTTTATTGACAATTTTTTTTAAGAGTACCGAAGAAAACTTTTGGAATTTTGTTTGAGTGCCGTCATCATTTCTGTTTTTTAAGATTTTTACTTCAAAAGTGCTTAGCTTTTGTTAATGTATATCTTATTTCAAGTATTTACAGAAATATATTGTAAATCTGTGGAAATCTATTTTGTAGAAATTCTTAGTAAATTGAATTGATTCAGTTTTAGTTGAATGTTCAGTTGCTTTGAATATAATTATATGATTTTTTTCTTCATTAGATTAGTTTCAGCCTATATTTATAACATTTTATCTATATTTACTTTGTATGAATTTATGTCAGTATGTATAATGCATGAATAATAAATAATATATAATGTATATTTATATTGTAGGGATTAACTGTCTCTGCAAATTAATATATTTATATTGATGCATATAATTTAACTCATTGTTGTGTGAAGAATATTCATTACTTTCTACCAGATTCATATGTTACGAATCATATTATGTTGTGTTAACTGATATTCCTGATTGTATTATTTATTATCAGTTTTGGTTAAGCCTAAAAACACTATTTGAATTAAATTCTTAAACTTCATTGCATTTATAATTATTATCATTATCCTAAGAGATTTATCAGTATCCTAATCGAAATATTATTTTATTATTCATGCAAAATTATTTTCTATTAATAAAAACTGAGTTTAAAATTTTCAACAATTGGTCTTATTACATATATTTATGTCTTTGTGTGTATGTATAAATATCTCTGTATGCATTATATATATATATATATATATATATATATATATATATTATAAGATATAAGTATGCATTGATGAAAGGATATACAACTTACACAATATTTTTAAACAATTACTTAATTTATAATTTGATATTTAAACTTCTCTTAAAAATCAACGCTATCACCTAGGGAATTCCATATTAAATATGAAAACACATTACTAAAATGAGCTAACCAATGTGGTCAATTATTAGAAGAATATCTTCTTAAGATGTCAATTTATAATTTAATTAAGAATTTACAATAAGAAACAGAATTTCAAAGCTCAGTTTTATTCAATACAAATTTTAAATGCCTTAAACAAGAATAATTTTCTGAAAAAAATGGATAATGCAGCATTACAATTCAGACCTTAATGAAAATTGTCAATTTACTTTGTTAATTATATTACGAAATTGACTACATGCATTCTAAGCATTAAAATAATGCTTAGCATGCATGTAGTCAACAATTTTTTTTTAAACCTATATGGAAGGATGAAAATTACTTAATTATAAGCATAATTTTTAAATGCTATTTAATGAACACTAAAGTCAATATTTTTCTTACAATTAACTGATTTTGATATAATTTATAAAAATATTAACTCAGTTACCATGTCTCTTCAAAATTTTAGGTACAATAAAATAGATAAAAATTCTTAACCTATTTTATTTTACCGAATAATATAGTATGTGTTAAGAATTAAATGTAATTTACTAGAGACAAATACTTGGTGTTTAAAAAGCAAACTAAAACTGAAAAATAAACTCTTTAAATTTTGTATTACTTTGAATGTAGTGAATCTACATTAATAAAAATTTAGCCTATTTTTTATGGATGGTTGAGAGTAAAATAGGAATTTATTGAATTCATTGGTTATAAAACTCTACCACAATTATTTTTTTTATTGTTTTGGTTTAACTTGTTTATTGTATCAGTTATTTACAATGACTAAATTACCATTTATAAAATATTTATTGAACTTTTGTATTTATCTTCTCTATTGTTACAATGCATACTTTTAGAAAAGTTGGGCTTTTCTGAATTTTGAGTTTCCGAATTTTACTTTAAATTGAATTTTTTTAAAATTGAAATGAAGTATTGTATGAAAAAATAGCTGTTAATTTAAAAGTGAGTCATTTGAAAGTATTTTATCATATTGGATTAGAAAATTTTATATTCTTGGAATTTTTCTTCCATTTAAACACAGAATATCTTAAGAATTTGACTGGTATGCATATGGCCAATTTTATTCATAGTAATGTTTTCCCTCAAAGCTGTTATAAATATAAAAGAAATTTGTTAATATCCATTTTAATTACCTATTTTTAAATTTTAATATTGATTATATATGTAAAATATTTTTAAAAATATATTAATGAAAATTTCCATATTTTCTTAATTGACTTTAACAATTTTTTTTAATTCCATATCTTGTTATTGAGAGTCCAGCTTTTGTCTTAACTTATTTCTTGTATTTTCAGATTAAAAATGAAGAATTTAAGTCAAGTTTAGCTTATAATTTTTATAATAGATTTCAGTGGAACCATCTAAACTTCAAACTGCCTCAAGAAAGTAATCCTAATGAGCAAGTAAATAACCAGTTAAACCCAGTATTTCAAAACCCATTACCTTTCATTCGGAATAAAAATTCTGAGTTTGGTAAATCTCAGTTATATCAGAATATGATGAGAGCTTCACCAGGTAAATATATAAATCAGAATTGCTTATATAATGCTTCTGGTTTGCCTCCTCAGCAATTGGACTTGCAAAG
>JAPDSC010069974.1:9678-29557 GCA_026290005.1 Latrodectus geometricus
ATAAATTAACATGTGTTTTTACTTTAAGTTTTTAACACTAAACTTCACTACAGTTAGAAATTTACAGGAAATCAATATCAGGTAAGTAGGGGGTCTACCCAACACGGAAAAACATGGCAAGGGGTCTAGGATACAAAAAAGTTTGGGGATCTCTGCACTAGACCATTATATTCTATTGATAAACACCATATAGTGACCAACTTTTCTCTTTAAATGTCTTTTAAAGCTACCATAAAACTTGACTAACAGTAAAATTAACGGCATAAATTTCATAGACAAAGTTAAAAACCAGTATATGGGTATTAAATTCACTCAGCTGAATATTTTGAAGGGGAAGATACTAAGATTTGACCTCATCAGATAATATTTGTTAAGTATTGTGCATTTATTGTTTTTGTAATGTAACTAGTTAACAACGAAGTAGTTAAAGCTAGATTATACTTTCACATTGTGGTGCATGAATAGTAAATAGCAAAAATATTCTTTTAATAGATTTTTTAGTTTTTATCATATAATCATAAAATAAAAAAAATTTTAATTATAGTAAATTTACAATATATTGGAAATACTTCTAACATAAGAAGAAATATTGTAATTTACTTATATATATATGTGTGTGTGTGTGTACATGTGCGTGTGTGCGCGCGCGCTCAATAGAGACTGCCAGTTAGTAGTGAATTTGAAAATTCACATTAGAATAAACATGGATTATCACCTCATGTGGCTATTCTCTTGCAGTTTGTCAATTCTTTTAATGTTATCCTATTGCTTGAACTGCTTTTGGTAAATATATTTAAATATCATTTTAAACCTAAATATGACAATATATCCTCCCTTTTTTTACATTTTCTAATAACAAAAAAATTTTTAGAGTTCATTGTTAATTTTAAATTATTAACAATTTTTAAACCACTCAGTTTTCACAAACATGTTTTTTTCATTAACATATGTTTAATAGAAAATAAAGTATTATAATAATCAAAAAACCAACAATAATTGATATTGTAAAGTACAATTTTATTTTTATAATAAGACTGGAATTAGATATGCAGATATTAAATTCAATAAAAATTGATTATAGACACATAAAAAAGCACTATATTTATACATTTTCATAAAATCACAAAATTAAATCTATTTATAGAAAAAATTATGTAAATTTAAAACTTTTTTAAAAAGTCATTTAGATAAGAATTAGGCATAAGATATGCAACATTAAAAAATATATTTTAAAAATTGCAAATATTTTATTTGTTTCTAATACATAATATCATTTATTAAAAAAACTTACAATTGGAGTTTAAAACATAATAGAAGGGTAATTTTGGAGGAATAAAAATAAACAAAAAAGCTCATTTGAAAAGTGATTTCATTGAACTTTATAAAGTATATACTTAATAACATAGTTAATATAATTATGTAAATAAAAATACTTTAAAATTCATAAAAAAATATGCAATTATTGAATTATGTACACAAAACAATTTAAAGTATAAAGTTTCAAGTTTAAAAAATCACATATGAAAACTAACTACGTAAATTTTATAAAAAAGTTTAACAATTTTTCGCAAATATATTTGTTATGTTCCATTGAAGACAGATTTATTATGAATATGTAATTTGCTTCAGCATCAATGATATAATGATAGCTAACGTTTGAGCCATTTGACTTGCACTGTATGGTTCATTCACAGGAGGTAAATGGACAAATGCTGTGTTTTTATTAATTTTCAATGATGTATAAAATATAAATTCACATAGATATCTGAAATAAAGAAGAAAAATGATTACATGAAAAGCAAGCTGTAATTTATTCATTGCAATTTAGTGATAAAATATTTAATGGATATTTGATAAAGTTTAAAAATAATTTGCTTACATTAATGAAGGAAAATATTCAATACATATTGAACTTTGAGTAATTCAAGTTAACAGTTAATACTTAGTTAAGGCAATCATTGGCTACCTCAAAGTTTAAATCCAATTTATTGCATTTGATAATCAATAAAAATTTACAGTTTTATCTTTTTTGTTCAAATTTTTCAAAGATGTGAAATCTTATATATATATATATATGTAAGAAAAAAAACTGAAAGATAAATATTAATATTTAAACACCAATTTCGTTTTGCTAACTGTTTTAACTTTAAATGTAAACAGTTGATTCAATAGAGATTAATACAGATTCAGCAATTTAAATCGCTAGAGGCATCCAGCTTGCAATAAGAGGAGTCAAACCCACTAGCCACTGATGAAATATTCGCAAAAGACTCAATATATATATATAATTAATGAAAAAGTCACTTCAGAGAATTATTTAGGAATTTACTTTTAATATTGTTTATTTACTGAAAGATTGTAACAATATATAATTTATGCTACTGACTGTCTTTTTTTATTAGCAAGACTTTAAACAAACAAGTATGATTCTGATTTTAAAAATTAGCCATGAATATTTTCAAAATAAAGTTTGATAGGTATAAATATTTAATGGTAAATAATTATGACTGTAGAATGTGAATTATGACTGTATAAATTTACAGTCAATACTTATAAAATATGGAATAAGATTCAAATTAAAATTGTATCATAGCTTTATACCTGCTTTAAAAAAATAGTATTTTCATTACATGGTATAAAACAAGAGTATATCCACTGACAAATGAATGATTATTGAAATTAAGCATGATTTTAAATGAGTAGAGTAAATAAAAATGTAAATAGTACTTATATAAAGAAAACATCTAAGTTAAAATAAAACTTTTATAATCAATACTTGATCATATGACTTAGAAGAAAATAGTCAAGCTATTTCATGTACAAAACAGATATTTTGTTACGAACCAATGAAAAAACTAGGGCATTACTGACTATGAGGATAAGTTTGATGGAATGATATTAAATGAATGAAAAATTCTAATTTGATTTTTTGTGCAAATCATAATCTCATAGACAAAGTTTTATTGTTATTGTATGTGATATACTTGGTACAGTAGATGACTGAGACATTTTTAGGGGTATAAGACTAGAGAATTGTTTCTTTTAACTCCAAAACTTTATCAATAACTTTAAAGCATCCATACAAGAAAAGAGTATTCACAACTGTGTGCTCAAGAGATTACATTAAATTATTAATATTTTGTATCACTTTCAAATAAATATTTTATGTATGTAATTTATATCTAACAAAATTATTGTTTTGATGTAAAGATTATAATCTATCATTTTAAAGAATTAAAATTACCCATTATTTATTTTGAAATCTTTTTAATTTCCACTATGTTTTGATACATGCATATTTTCCATCTATACATGGTTGTAGATGGAAAAGAGTTTTATTACTTTTTTGGTTTACTCACACAATATTTTATTCAGCAAGGTAAATTTTTCCTTTCAAGTTTTTGTCTCTTCAAGGGAAGTGTTCTGAATTTAAGACTTTGCTTAGTAATTAAACACTTTAAATAAAAATTGTATTATACAAAGAAATTAAATGCTTTAAGCTTATAATATTAATGTTGAACACCATAATAAGTTCATATTCATTTGCTTTATTTATTTATTTATTATTTTTTTTATTTAAAAATAATCACTGAATTTTTCACTTTTGACAAAAATAATCACTTTGAATAACCCACAATCATGTCCTTTAAATTTCTTACAAATTAAATTCTAATTTGTCACAAGGAATTAAGAAATTTTAAACTTCACATGCTATTGAGTGAAGAAAGAAATGGTTTCAGTAATCTAAAATTTTAGATTACTGAACTTGCATAGTGGAAAATCTAGAGAAATTTATTTTGCTGATAAGAAGCAATATACAAAATATTTTTAGAAGATCATAAATTAAAAATTCATGAGATAGCTAATATCTTAGAAATATCAGAAGATAATATATACAACATTTTACATCAAATTTTGTCCTTAAAAACTTTTCTTTGTAGTTAGATATCACATTTACTCTTAATCAACCACAAATAACAAGGAGTCAATAATTCAAAATGCTGTTTGCAGCTGTTTTAACACAATGAAGGAGACTTTTTCAGTAGTATGTGACAATGGTTAAAACATGGATCCATATTTCAGTTCACTGTTAAATTGGCAGTCAACAAAAACCACCAAAAAAGATTTAAAAACACGAATAAAATCTTTTTTGGTGGTTTTGTATAGATTGTAAATTTTAACTCTTCATACAGTTATCGATCACAAATAATATATATTGTTATTGATTTGCTTAAAGCAAACTGGGGGAAAAAAATGAATGAACATGAAAAAAATGAATGGAAAAAAACATTATGAAACAAAAGTGCTACATCACCACGACAATATTCCATATTACAATTTGATCACAGTAATAGTAAAACTACATGAATTAGAATTGCTATCAAAGTAATCAGATAGTGCTTATAGCAACTGCCTATTTGCAGACCTAAAAAGAATGATTCGGGGTGACAGATTTGGCTCTAAGGAAGAAGTGATTACTGAACTAAATTAACTTTGAGGGTAAATATAAATAATTTTACACAAAAATAAAAAAATAAATAGAAATTTTAAAAATATTGAATTTACCACATCACTTTCGTAGAAGACATTGTTGCAGATTTAAGCTTCATACATTTTATTAATCATCCTACAAATTGAATGATTGATATGTTATAATTCTTTACAATTGCTTTATAAATTTGGGTTCTCTATAAAACAGCGATAAAATTCTTATTTTATAGCAGTAAACTTCCAGAGTTTTTGATTGGAAATATTCATTGAAGATCAAAACAATATTTGAAATTAACAATATAGCCACGAAAATAAAATTATAATGTTTAGTTACTATGCTTTTAACACAAAATAACTTCTTTAAATTAATTATTTTACAAAATACAGTGTATGTATAATAATTCCACTTTGCATGCACTGATTTTCTATTTATTTCACTGATAACACTTGAATTTAAATAAAAAAAAGTTATTATTTGTTTTGGTTCATATGATTATAACAAGATTCCAACTACATAAAAACATTTTACTCATAGAAAAATGCCAGGCAATATTGGTTCAAAATAAATAAATATTTTGAAATCATTTTTCTACACAAGAAGTATTTTTAATTTAAAAAGTAATGATTTAATAAAACATGCAATTAAAATATTATATTGTACTACTCTCCACATCAGAAGTAGCTCATTTCCATAACATTAATAATTTTCATAATTTAAAGTAAAAATATAAAAAAATATCTATAAAGTTTACTGTTAACTTTGCTATCTTAAATTATGCTAAAAGGAATAAAGTCATTAAAATATGAAATAGTTAAAATTCGAGAAGTAGATTTGTTATTCATTATTGATTACTATAATAATTAAAAGTATTTTTATGCTATGATGGAAAAAAAAATTAAGCTTTACAATTTTCATTGTTTTTTAAATAGTGATAAATTAACAGATTTCCCTGTTCACTCAAATAAATCAATTCATTATTTGGAAAAAAACAAATAGGCCAAAAAAAAAAAAGTTTGGGGAAACCGAAAACAAAGAAAAAGCAAAAACCTGAACCTTTTCCAACAATTGGAAAATGCATCACTAAAATAAAAAAAATTTATTTATATTTCCTTAGTAAAAAAGCATACATGGAAGATCATATAAAGCACATACAGCTATGATTCAATAGTAAACTAAACACTACAGAATTTTAATCATGTAAAACTTAAAACCAATTTAGATTGGTATAATAATCAAATAATTCTTTTATAAAATTAAAAATTACAGAAATTTAATAGACTTTATTTTTTAATATAAAAATTATTACATTTTCTTTTCATTTTATGCATTAGTTGAGCATGTAAAAAACAGTAAAATTATATACAATAAAAATTTATTTCAAATAAAATGTAAGAATAAAAAGACTGTAAGAAATATATGCACTTTAATAAATAAACATTATATATTTAACACAAATATACAAGAAAAATTTAGTTCAGAAAGATATATTTGTCTACTAATATTACCTCCCAGCATTATCTGATGTTTCTGTTTGTACACACACTTCATTCGATTTTAAATCTTCCACAATTTTTTCAACATCTATAGCAGTGCACAGTACATTTTGTCCATCACCACAACAACAATTGTTAGGAGGTAGTTCTCCTTTTACATCACAACCTTCATACCCAATATTATGAGCTTGTTTCTCAATTGTTATGCATGAAGCTAACTCTGACATACCACAATGGACAACTAGCTACATAAATAAATACATAAAAATTATTTAATTAATATTTACTGAACAGTAAGATTACTTTCACTATTAAAAAGTAAACACTTTTAAGAGTAACAAGTTATATTTCATCATGCATAGCAGAGTAAATATTTGCAGCACTATGATTAAATTACACAAACTACTTAAAAATATAAAAAATTAATTTTTCCTTTCTGAGAAAAAAAATTTTTTTTTTTTGTTTTGGATTTAAATTTTTAAATAAATGACCACATATAAAAATATTCAAATTATAACTAGTTTGGAAATTTGAAAACTATTGGAAATAATTGTATTTTAATTTTTACAGATTAAAATCATTTATATTATAAATAAAAAAAAATGATCCACATAGTAAATTTATGAAAAAATTAAATAATAAAAACACTGCAATTTCATGCAAAAAAAATTACAGATATTATTTGATAAATTTTCCTATAACTACTCTTTTCTTTGAAAAACTAAGAATACATATTTTCACATATTTTAATCCTTAATATTAATATGACATAAAATAAATTTTATAAAGATTTAATTATAAAAATGTGTTTAAAATTATAAAAACATGATATAATTCAGAAGAATATTTTATTCTAAAACATTCAAAACTGGCATATGCTACATTTAGTTAAATGTTTTTAGTTTGTTAGATATAAATTCTTGATGTAATTTATACAGAAATGTATTTCTTTTAATGGTTTTAAATCAGAACTTTAAATAAAAGAAAGAATAAAACATGAAAAGTAAATTAAAATTTAATAATTTTATTTGCTCGTTTGTGTGTTACACTTACATACATGTTTTTCAAAATATATTTTTATGAAACTACAACATTTTGGTATACTTCTAACTTCTGCAGTTTATATTATTTTATTTTTTATGTTTGTTAATGTGTTATTTACTTATTAATAATAAAGGTAAATTAGAAAGTAACATTTTAGACCCGAGAAACATCACATGAAAAAAACTTAAATATATTTCAAAATATATTTAATTTTATATCTACTTTAGAATGTTGGAATATTAAGTTTATCAAATCAAAATCTTTTGCTATTAAATGCAAGATATATTAATTTCTATAATACATTCCACTTACACAGTGACTTTTTCAATTTAATACCATCATGATTAAGTTTTCAATTAAAAATAATTTAAAAGTCTACCATTTCAAATGGAAATGCCAGTTTCTTTTTAAAATAATTTTGTTGACACATAGAAGGCTTAAAAAATTTAATCAACAAAACTATTAAAAGTTGAATACTTAAAGGTACAATATGGATTTTTTATACATTCCCTATGAAGATACATATGCTTAAATTTTTAATAAGCATTTAAAACTTACATTTTAAATAATAAAAGAAATTTCTAAAATACAAGGAATAGAAAATGTATTTATTATAAAAAAAAGTTAATACACAAAAATTATTAATTTACATGGGGGAAAAGAAAAACATTTTTATGTGATAAAGTTTTGACACTTGAATTTTCTGAAATTCTTTTAAATTTTTGATTTTTTATCAAAACAGATGAAGCTTCTAGAAAATTTCAGAGGTATAATATCATTCAAACATTATATTTTCTTTACTCTAACAACAACCAAGTTGTTTTCTTCATTTTAATTTAAAAATTATTTTGCAATGACTCTTCATTTTACATGATTAACTGATAAAGTCAGAAAACTTTTACATGATCATGACAGAAAAAATCACAGATAGCAATTTTAATTGCAGTAATGATTTAGAATTAATTGGTAACATTTTTGCAGCTGAAATTTTTGTAGTTTTGATGGTTTAATGGAGACAATAGGGAACAATTGTTTCCATTAAAACATGTGGAATAATTTTGATATCAAAAAGTGGAGTTTGGTACAACTTGTAGCCCTAATTTACTGGCAACTACTCTACAGTATCATTTAAACAAGGTTCTGATAAATCTGAAACACATATCAGAAAATTTAAAAACAGCAATTGTAGCAATTAATTAATACATGTATTTTGAGATAGAATTAAAAAAGTTTTTCTTCAAAAGCAATTATGATTTTCAGTTCTTTTAATATAAAATGTTAAAGTCTAATGCAAACAATGAATTGTTTGAGGAAAATTCCTTTATGGAAGTTAAGTTTCCATTTTAGGTTTCGTACAGCATGGTGGTAGAGATCTCTTGTTGTGCAAAATAGAAAAAGAAAAACTGCAAAAACCAGTTATGTAAAGAATAGTACACAGTTAAGTGTGCACAGCTGTAGCTAACCACATTTTTAACGTAAGAGGTTATACTACACTAATAATATTGATTTCAAAATTAGCTCTGCAGAAAAATTAGAATTTAAAGCTCCTATGGGACAGTAACAAACTAGATAATTTGACTAAAAAATTTAAATCTTGGTATCAAAATTTGTATTTGCTTTCAGAAATAATTATTCCAAGATGGTGTGCCATTTAACTGGCTGATGAACCAATAAGTTCACATAATGTTGCTATTTATTGTTGGATTGATTCTCAACAACTGCTTTATATTGGATTCAAGTAATCAAAATTGGAAAATTTTCATGCACAATTGTGACTTAGAAATTTGCACTTTGACCTTGCATACACTGTGGCTCTGCTATTTGAACTTTTAAGATATTCAACAATTTTGATAAGCTCTTTGTGGAATGTTTTTACTTTATTCTATGAACTCCATTCGAACAAGTATCTTATCAGTATATTCAAAAAATATATCTTTCAGTTTATTTGATGTTGTGCATTAAAAACAAGCCTAATTGATCAATTTTTAACTGCTTGCAATCAAACTTCCCAGAGTGTTTGTCATGTTTACTTGTATTAGATATTCTAGTCTTAAACCTACCCACTGTAACAAGTCAAGACAGAGATCAGATTAGCGCATGCACGCCAATTTCTGCCGCCCTACTCTTAACCTCCTGATTATAAATTTGTTTACTTTTTTGAATGATAGAGGATTTTTCAGAGGAGGTTCTCATCAGGAGTTCTCAGAGAGACAGCACACTGGAGGTGTGTCTGTGGCGGTGTCCGCCGAGTAAACAGTTATGTTTGTTTTGAAAATTATATTATGTATATATTAAAATTTGTTCTCATCAATAAATTGAATTAATTTAAATTAAAATTGTCATCAATTGCCTTGCCTCTATGCTACGCTACAGCTATAAATGGTGGCAGCGGTTGGATCGAACTTTTTCGGAGAACTCTGAAAAATTGATAAGGGAATATGTCAATGTGAAAACTGAAACTGAGATGTCTTGTTATCCCAACAGCAGAAGAGAAAATGTTAGCAACCAGCTAATGATATTTATCAAATTTGAATTTGTGGTTTCGATTCCAACCCTTGAAATCAGAAGATATAGCTTCCCGTTATTTTGAAGAAAGTGTTTCTAGTTGAATTCCCATCTGTGGAATAGAAAGAAGGCAGTTAAATCGAACCCTTGGATAAAATGAAGCATCCCGCTTGCAGTTTTTGTGGAATAGAAAGAAGGCAGTTAAATCCAACCCTTGGATAAAAAAGAAGCATTCCGCTTGCAGTTTTAATTCAGTCCTGCTATTTTGGTGAAAACAGTGTTTCAGCTATGGTTGATTCCAATCCATGGAATAAAAATATTCTGTTTTGATTCCAGCCCTTGGAATATAAAGAAATTAGCATCCTGTTTCTAGTTGATTCCAGGCGAAATCCAGTATCCAGAATAGGAGAAATATTGGAATATTATGCTACCTCTGCTTTAGAAATACACCATAGAATTAGTGTTCTGTTTTAGAATCTTCGAACTGTGTATCTCAAATTCCAATGTTCTTAGAATCAAGAAAGTGGTGATAATCAAAAAGTTTTTGAAAGAGTGATTATTTTTGGTTAAATCTCAAAGAAATAAATTAAAGAAAAATACTTGGGTGAAATTGTGCTAGATGAAAAATTTGTGAGTGATATTTTGATGAATGTTAAATTGGGATTTCAAAATACCGAAGAAAGAGTGTTTTTTTTTTAGCGTGAAATTCATTTTGAATTATTTAATAGTTATTCATTTTTATAATTTTTTTTAATAATTTATTCTTATAATTTCATTTATGTTTGTTGTATAAGTAGTGTTTATTATAATTTAAAATTGAATTAATTTACACATATTATTGTCTAAAATTTCTTGCACGTTTGCAGAAATATTTTATAAGAACTAATTTATAGTATTGAGTAACCTATCCATTTACAGTACTGATTTACGTTGTATAAGTGAAAATTCTATTCTAAAAACATTTTTGTATTATTGACATATACAATTGAGTAAATGTTGTTGTTGGTATAGATATATGGTATATATTTGCATATGATGGCTTTTAAATTTCTATATCGAATTGTTTATTTCTAGAATTCGTACATTTAAGTTTTGTATGCAAGTTTTGTTCTAGGTTATGTGTCAAGTGCATCGTAGATGAACAATTCAGGTTTGCACCAGTTCTTGATGAATTTTATTTGTTAACTTTGCTGAGAAAAAATTGATATATAAGGTATGTGATAATTTTAGACCATTTTTGTTTCTAAAATGAAGCCAAAATTATTTCATTAAGTATTGAAAATTTATATTAAGTTTTAATACAATAATATTAGCTAGAAATATTTTAAAACAAATATTATTTGATTGTTCTTGACATGTAATATGATTTATGTGCATAATAATAGTACACCTAAGTCTGTTTTTACACGGTCTTTTTGTACACGGTTTTGATATAACACGGTTTGAAAATTGAATATTTTTAATTTTTTTTACACGATTTTATTCCATTTAGCACGATTTGAAATTTTATGTACTTAAATTTTTTTTGTCAAATTTAATTTTTGCGAAGTATGTTCATATCACAAAAAAGTATTTATGAAAGAAAAAAGTCTGAAACCATCGATAGTATCGATAGTTTGCGAACACTAGCTTAAAGATTTAAGTGAATTCCCCTTTAGCGCGTACAAACAAGTAGGGGAATTCCCTTTATGTGCATACAATAAAATTTACTGGTCAGAGCAATTGAAACGTGTTAATATTTTGTGAACTGTCAATGCAATAAGACGTGTTTGGTAAAGAAATTTTTTGCAGGCAAATTTGATTTTCCATTAAATTTAATTTTAACGCATTAAGATAAAAGGTAAGCCAAAAAATATTTTGTATTTATTCAGTTATTTACGAATAACTGATGACGACAGCAATTAAATTTATGTTGTTGTATTTATGATTATCACTTATTCTATTTTATTTTATTTTTTACCTTAAAAATTGAATAACCTATTCTTTTCGTTCACAACATAGTTTTTTAGTTCCTGAACTTGCCATACATTTAATTTATATTACTTTTAAGATTAGAGTGCATATCTTTTTTATCATTAATTACTATGCTTGTGAAAATAAGCATTATATATTTGATTTAATAAAATAAACATGAATTCTTGTTCTTAAAAATTCTTGTTTTTCACTAATTTTAATAGGTTTTAGAGATTAGGAACAAATCACCCATTTTTGTATAAGATCAATGTCTTTTTTTACACGTTTTTTTTTTTACACGGCTTCTTCTGGAACCAATCTACCGTGTAAAAACAGACTTAGGTGTAATTTACTTTTTAAGAACAAAAATTAATTTAGCAAATATTAAAATTTCATGTTGAGTAGAAGCTTGGGTTTTCGTCAGGAAAGAATTAATTTAAACTTAAGCGATCTGTTCAATATGTCATTTTTGGGAAAAGGTAAGAAGCAGGACTTGTTAGTTTTAGGTTTAGAGCTTGAAGTGAATATTGACTCAAATTCCTCAAGTATATTGATTAAACAAGCCATTAAGAAGAGGATTTTGCCAAAGAATTGTTTCTTTCTATCATTGAAGAAAGAAAAAAGCAAGTACAAATTGAGAAAAAGGAAGCTGAAGAACGGAGAAGGACAGCTGAAATAGAAGCTGAAGAATGCAGAAGGACAGCTGAAACAGAAGCTGAAGAACGGAGAAAAGAAGCAGAAAGGGAATATGAATTAGAAAAGCTCAGATTAGAAGCTCAGTTGAAACTGACAAATGGGTCCTACAGTGAAAATGGCCAACATTCTCATAAAGATCTTCAGGGACTAATTCATAGATATGATGTCAAAGAAGATATTAATCTATATTTAGTTCTTTTTGAACGGCCAGGCACGTCATGTTCAAATACCTAAAGAGTTGTGGGTTTCATATTTGTTAGGCTTATTGCCATATGAAATTACACAAATAATTGCATGCGAACCAGAAGAAGAAGCATAGAATTATGATTATGTAAAAGAAGTTTTATTTAAAAGATAAAACTTCACTGACCCCAGAGAAGTTCAGACAACTGTTTGTGAAACATCAAAAGGAAAATGAGGTTACCTGGATAGATTATTATCCTGAACTTAGTAATTATTTTTTTGGATGGATCAATGGTCTTAAAGTTGATACTTTTGAAAAGTTAATTGACTTAGTCTTAACAGATCAAATTAAAAGGAGAGCTCCACAAGAATTTAAAGAATTCTATTTAGATGAATGGGGTAGTATTAACAATCCACTTCATTTGTTAGAGAAATACGAAGAATTTGAAGACATTAAGAAAACAATTAAACCCAAAAGTAATTATAATGTAATGAAAAATAAAACCATTCTATATCAAAATCGAAGATCATATAGCCCACCTCTCAGGCATATGAAACATAATAATTATAAGAATGAAAGATTCAAAACAGAAAAGAGAGATTTTAAAGATGGGTTTAAAGATAAAAGTTTTTAAAGAAGAAGACCACTAAAATGTTTTGAATGTGATTCTGCTGATTATTTGAGACCACAATGCCCTTTGATTAAAAGACAATCACATAATTCTGTAAATAATGTAGGAGAAGATGTTGTTAAAGATTTACTCAAACCTTATACAGTTGCTGGAAAAGTAAATGGAATTAAATGTGAAATTTTGAGAGATACTGGAGCGACAATAGATATTGTCAGTAGGAAGTATGTTTTACCTGATGATTATGACTGGAGAACATGTGTGGGTACAACAACCCTTAGATTTGACTCCTACTTGTTTACCAATTGCACGAATTGTGTTGGAATGTGAATTAGGAAAAGTAATTACGAAGGCTGCCATTATTGTAAGTGAATTAGATCGTGGTAGATATATATTAGAAAACCCTACAGCTTCATTATTACAAAGAAAAAAGGAAAATGAGAAACTGAAATGTTTACTCTTTGACTTTTATACATAGATAAAAATATATACAAATCACTGATTTTTTTTTTTTTTCCTCTTTTAAATTTAATGCATTTAGTAACAAAGTGTTATTAATGGGATTTATTCTTATCCTAAAAATACATTTTCCTTGCAGTATCTGTGTATACATTTTCCTTTTTTTGTGTCAAAATGAAACAAGTTTCTAATTTTTAATTCACGAATTAATTATAGCTATCTCTATAATACCTCTTAACTATTCAAAAAAATAATTTAATCCATAAAAATTTATTGTTTCATTCAAAATCTTTACATACATCTATTTTGTTAAAATTTGAGAATTTGTAATGGCTTTGATTGAATTTCAATGTAAATTTGAATGTAAAAATATTCTTGAATATTTCCATTGTAATAAAAATCTGGGACAGGTTTGGAGATATATTGTTTAACAATAACCCATTTTTGCAAGGCTTTTGAGATTGTGCTAAAACAAGAAAAGTAAGATTATTTAAATATATATATTTCAAAACAGTAGCATTTATCTTGTCAACATTCACATTTCTTAAGAAAGAAATTCTGTTTCATTGTAATATTCTCAATTAAAGTGAAACTCTAAATTCCTTCTCATGTAAAAAATATGAAAGACATTTTGTGAAATGGATTTTATTGGAATATCAAATAATTGTGCAACAGAATTGTAAAAAAAAATTATTTGCATTACTGCAGAAAATCCATGTTTTATATTTCTACTAAAATATTTCTTTCCATTATATTGTCTCTTATTAAGATTTCCAAAATTATTCTATTCTTAAAATATGATAATAAAATGGAGGGAATAAATGTTTTTTGTCATATTATGGTTAGAGATATAATGTTTTGTAATTAATCATTATATTTGTTTGGATACTGTTAGACTTTTACTCCTGTAAAAGTCCTCCCGGAGGAGGAAGGAGCAGCAACAAGTCAAGACAGAGATCAGATTAGCGCATGCGCACCAATTTCTGCCTCCCTACTGCCTTTCTACCTCCCGATTATAAATTTGTTTACTTTTTTGAATGACAGAGGATTTTTCAGAGGAGGTTCTCATCAGAAGTTCTCAGAGAGACAGCACATTGGAGGTGTCTGTGGTGGTGTCCGCCGAGTAAATAGTTATGTGTTTTGAAAATTATATTAAGATTATGTATATATTAAAATTTGTTCTCATCAATAAATTGAATTAATTTAAATTAAAATTGTCATCAATTGCCTTGCTCTACGCTACGCTACACCACTACCATGTAATGGACAGAGCTCAAATTAATGGCACAATAAGTTCTAATACCCTGCACATCAATAATGTGTCTAGAATCAATCTCAATATCATTAATTTGGTTAAAGGCTTCTCCACCTGGAGGTGTACAAGTCATCTTGTAGATTCTCTTGCGTTGAAATATTGTACTAGATATGATTCTGCTGCACCCAGTAGCAAAATGAACAAATCTTTGTTCATTGTTATTTGTTGTATCACGTGGACTATATTTTCTAGTAGTTATTCTCCATTCAGCTTCTTTTCCAATCATGGTATCAAACTCACCTAGAATAATTTTGACATCAATTTTTGGGCAAGAAGTTAGAACAAGGATAGGTCTTCCTGACAAGGTGTCTAATGCATTTACTTAATAAGGCTTCAAATACAGAAATATGTTTTAAAAAATAAATATATTTCAATTATAAAATAATTTTCATAACTATAAGATGATATCAATACAACTTTACACTTTACTTTAGATAAATGAAACAAGTAAATATACCCATACAAATTAAAATAGCTTTAGGTTAAATTAATGACTTGATTAGATCATTTTTTATTGTTATAAAATTCCTCATACTAAGACCTTATACATACTATTTGTTTCATTTTTTCTTAGAACATAAGCAAACCTCCCAAAACTATACAATGGATGCATTTTAAAATGTATTTGAAAACATCTTATAGTTCAATATAATCAGTTAAAAACTTAGTATGATCAAGAAAAAAAACTGACACAATATTTTCTGCACAATTAAAACAATAAAAGTGATTTACATTATTTTTACTTATTTATACCGAAACCTTCAACTCATAATAGGATATAATCTATATTATTTTCTTCACTCAAATATGCATTATTTTTACAAACTTTATCAATGAAACATGAAAAGCAAAGTATTAAATTAGACTTTTTACTTGGAAAAAATTTAACTAAAAAGAACAGAGTATAACTTTTATTTTTAATATCAAAACTGAAGAAAAAGACTCATGTTTTCAGCAACATTAACAGTTGAATTCTATAAACTTTTCCACGGAATAACTGAAGCATATAAATAGTTCCTTTTATAAATATTTTGTTCATTTTATTTTTGAATATATTATTTAATATCCAATACATTGCTTTAAATGATATTTTTGAAATCACTCAAATAGGCTTGACTTGTTTGTTGATCAACAGTCATTTTTTTGTTTTCCACACTGGGGCTAATTAGACTTCTACTAATATCCAAGCCTAAAGTTGGATTCCAATCCACGAACTGATGAACTGAAAGCAAGAGAGCTAACTATTTGGTTACCAGTTTGACAAAATCACTCAAATAACCATTTATATTTGACTGTATTAGAAAAAAGATCTGTTAAAATGTTTTAAGATACCATAGTTTCAATTTTAACTTCTACTCAAAATACGTGCCATATTTTTTTAAATTTTAAACAAAGAACTAATAAATGAAATATAAGTTGTGGTATTCTAAAATAATGTAAGGTTTCTGATAAAATAATTTAATATTTTGTGGAAAATATAGAACTTCTTACAAAAGAATCCATCAACAATTTTAATTGTAATAGTAAAATTTCCTATTTTAAATTAAAACAACTCTCAAATAGAAGCATAAAAAATTCTTTTCTTGATTAATATTTTTTCCTAAAAAGTAGCAATTCATAATTATAAAGCGAAAAAAGATATATAATTAGAAAAAGGTATTTAATTATACAAGTACAAATTTTCACAGCCTATATTATATATATATATATATATATATATATATATATATATATATATATATATATATATATATATATATATATATATATATGTATATATATATGGGTGTGTGTGGGGGGGGGGGGGGGTGTCTTTAGTAGTTGAAAACATACATGTGTTACAATATAAAATGATTAATTTCAAAGCATAAAAAAATTAGGTATTTAATAGTTACAGGAATTAGATAATGAATAATCATAACAATGAGAATAAAAAAAAACTTTACATTTTGTTGATTAATAGAATATATGCAATATGAAATTTCACAAAAACAGTCAAAATGAGTTAAAAATATTTATGATTTATTAAAATAAAATTATTACCTTAGGTTTATATTCCTCCCAAAGTTTTGGAACTACCTTTGACACAGTTTCATACTCAACAGGTATTTCTCTAATAACCAATTTGTAGTCTGTGATATTAATATTCAAAAGTTCTTTGGCAGTAAGCCAACTGGAATTTTGTGTATGGTCTCGGAACAATCCAAATCCTAAATTAAGCATGAATATTAATAAATAAAAAATCACAATGGTATATATGTGTGTGTGCATGTGTATGTAAGTAATATACCTCCAACAACATTGAATTCTGTAAAAAGATTTTGTTTTAATATAATAAAATGTGATAACTTTGAATAATACAGGTTTTTTACAGCATAAGACTTTTTTTAAAATGACTTGAAATGACTTAAAATGACTTTCTAAACTACCTTGAAATAATAACAGGAAGGAATATAATGCTCTTATATGAAAATACACAAATGAATTACAATTTACTTATTTATAATGTTATTCCAATATTATAGAAAAAAGCATTATGGATAATTCATGAAAAATCCACAAAGCCATTAGAAGCATGGCCTAAAATACTACAATCGACCTACAATAGTCACAATATGACTTGACTTATACTACATAAACAGTACAGAAAGAATAGGATTGTACCACTAAGAACTTGAATATTTAATAGCAATTAAATAGCTTATCAATAATTTGTGTCAAGTAATAATATGTAAAAAAATTATATTAACTCTAATTGCGGAAAAATAAGATTTCAATCCCAAACCACGTCTCATAAAAGTAAAAAAATCTTTAATATGAAACTTTTTTTCAAAACAAATCTTGAAAGGCTTTTGAAAAGGAAAAGTATGCCAATAAAAAACAATCTCAATTTTAAGAAAACAACAATTCAAATTATTAAGAAAAATAAAACAAAATGTAATTATTACAGGAATTTCTAAATCTGGAATACACTGCACGTTCCCAAATCTTAATAATTGAAAAAGTGGAAAAGTAAGATTCAACATGGATAGATAACTGTCAAACTTAAACTTCATTAATTTGTTACATTAAGAAAAAAAGGACTTTGAAATTATCTTATGTAACATGGAATCTTTTGGCACAAAAAAATTTTGGTTTGAAAAGTTGCTTTTTGTTCAACATGAAGCTGATAGACTATATATTTAGAAAATATTTTAAATATTACATAAAAACAAGATATTCAGCACAATAGTTTTGAGATAACACACCTGAACTTTAGTATGAGAAAAATAAAATTTATTAAAGTTTTTACAATGCATCAAAAAGAAAAATCTGCATCTAGATTTAAGGGATCTAAGGATTGTATTAATTATATTTTTGTATAATAATACTTCAAGAAATCTTTATGATAAACATTTAATAAATATCGAAATATCATTCAACAGAAAAAATATTCTCATTAGATTTACTGAATAATCAGGAAGACATTTATTATGGTTTTATTAAGGTAAAATATTCCTTATAACAAATAATAATAAATATAAATATTTATTTTTTATGTTATAAAGAGATTTATATTTTTAATGAAATTGTGTAGAATCAAACAAAAAATTCATTTAAATAAATTTCTGAATTTGACCCATTTTTTTACTCATTCTGGGTTTCAAATAACTTAAAAACAAAACCGCACATAGTATAAAAAACCCCATATAGCATTTTTAGATACTAATCTACTATACTATAGGAGAATTATTTGTGTGTGTGTATATATATATATATGTATGTGCCCACATGTCAATATAAAATAACAGAATACAGAAATACAGTCAACAGAAATACAGAAGCTAAGATTTTCCTTGTTTCGAAGTAAAACTTCAAGAAGAAAACTTTTCTTTTAGTGTTTTGAAAATTAAAATTCATAAAAAATGTTTATGTATAAAATAACGCTATTGTAGCATAATTTGCTACAATAGCGTAAATAGAAATTGTTATACAAAATGACATTAAAATTTTAATTTGTTTATTAAGTACTATTTAATTAGCATACTTGATTTCAATCAAAATTAAAGAAAACTGTAAACATAATTATAAAAATAATTATATTGTTATTGTTTTTATGCAAAACAATAACTGTACATTCAGAAGTATATTGAAATTAGTAAATTCAAAAGCACAAGTTAATTTATTAGTCAAAATCAATTTATAAATGAATTTTTCAAAATTTTTTATTCTTTGATTAAAAGCATCATATCTTATATCCAGAAGAAATGAAAAATAATGCCATGAGAGTTAAATTTAATACTTAAAATATTATAAACCAACTGTGAGGAATTGCAATAATTATTAAATTAATAAAGGAAATCAATCAGAACCTAAAATAATCATAATTGGACAGAAAGCTCAGTGTAAGCAATTGCTTCCTATGAAAATGATGACAACCGCTGAAAAAATCTTTGATCTCCAATTCATCTCATCAATTCAGAAAATTTGACTACACCAAGTCAGCCTATCTTAGTCGTGATCTTCCTACTTTCTAGCGCCAATAGATTTAAAGTGCAGAACCTTTGTCATCATGCATTTGAAGTTCATGAACATCCAATTGATTCTATTTAATTATATATATTTAACAATATCAGGTTGTTTATATATCCTATATAATTCTGAATCAAATCTTTCTCCTTGTTATTGTTTTCTTCTACACCACCAAGAATACTCCTCAAAGTTTTCTTTCAAATACTGTAACAGTTTTATTAAAATGATCATATGAATAAAAAAAATTGATATTCTAAATTTTAAAATATTTTCAACTTTTATTCTTAATTTTAACTATAAATATGTTTATTTATAATAATTATTTTTATTTTTATTATTCTTGTTTCTATTTGTAAAAAAAAAAAAAAAAAAAAAAAAATTATAATTATGGAAGAAAAATTTCAATAAAATTTTCATCGAAAAATTACTAGAATAGCAACATTTTTAGAAATTTCAAGTTATATAATTTTTAGAATTATAAAACTGAATGTGAATTTTTTTTCTACAGCTATATCTGTTGAGTCATAATTACAAAAATAAGTTACATTTAAAATTTTTCATTTACTTTTACACATTAACATTATATTTTGTTAGTCAC
>JAPDSC010069974.1:29567-47706 GCA_026290005.1 Latrodectus geometricus
GCACAAAAACTTTTTATTCATAATGACTATATAAATTACCTGTAACTAGAACAGTCGGTAAATCACCAGATCCACCTACAAAGAAAAATTTGTAATGTAATTTAATAACTACTATTAAAAATATGTAGTTTTAAAAGTAATTTCACAGAATATTATTACATTGATGACCATTTTTATTTTGGAATTACTTCCATTAAATGAGGTAGAAACTGGTATTTGTAAATGCAAATGATCATATTTTGATATTAATTTAAGGGGAAAAGAGTTTATTTATTTTTATCAAATTATTTTGTTTATGAATCAAATAATTTAAAAAATAAAAGTAAAAAAATTACAGGAAAATGTAGATTATTCTCATTAGCTGAATTACTGGTTCTGCTAGGCTAAACTTAAATTATCCTTTTTAAAATAGCTAATTTTCATTAGCACAATATTTTAGAAATAATATATATAACACACAACTTGTTTAATATTCAAGAAAAGTTCAAAGCTGCTTTGATTCTAAATCTTTTGTAACATAACAATATTTATAATTTACTCCATTAAGCATCTTGATGTCAAAAGATGTGTTGCTCTGATTTTATTAAATATAAAGTCAAGCAATAATTTTAAAAAAATTTAAAGGCACAATGTTTCACATCTAAAATTATTAATTGACAAAACTTAAGGTATATTATGTAAAAATTTATTTCATATTATATTCATTCTGAATATCAAGAATATATAAAATACATATTTTTAAGGCATTTACAAATTGAATAAAATGTATTCTATAATGATTAAGCAGAAGTATAAAATATACTTGAAGATACTAAGATAAAAATAACAACACTTAATATTTGCTAGTGATGGAAATTTTGTCAAGTAAGCTTTCTAAATTTTTATAAAGCAAAATCTTTAATAATTATTGTAATTTTTTTGCCATCTTTCTTATATAATAACGATGGAAAACACAATTTTATTAGATTTTTAATAGAAATATTAGTAATATTTCTTAGCAATATTTTTATTCATTTGTAACAATTTTTCTCTCATTTTGACAGTAATTTGTAAGAAAATCTAAAAATTAATTTCTTTTTTAGATAAAATTTGAATAATAGTTTCTTAATAATTATCTTTGAATTTGTTTTGTATTTCATTTTACCATATCTAATTTCTAGGAACTTAGATTTTCTTAGCATTTTATTTCTTTTATGAAATTTTAAAATTTTAATTTAATATTGACATTTTAATTTGCATTAAAATTATTGTAATACATAACTGAAGGTTCTTGAAATTTAAAACTAATACAGAATATTATATCTTCATATTACAAGAGAAGCACATTATTACATCAATCCAAACTTTAAAAATATTTTCTGGATTCATTTTAAGTCTATATAACATCTTTTTTTATCATTTTACTTTGCTGACTAATATTAAATATAATATTGGTAATATCCTTTTACTTTTTAAAATAAATTTCCTCGCCTTTCATATATATTTTATTCTTTTTCACATTCAATTTTAAATTTTTTTTAATGTCTTGCCACTTTAAAAAAATTTTCATGAACTATAAATAGTACATTTATATTCATTAATTATTTGACAACTGATTTAAAATGTTGAGGATTATTTTGATACATATAGTTTTTCAAACATTAAAACATGTGAAAGCCAATGATAAACAAATTTTGTGAATGCAAATTTATGCATACATATATAGTAATAATTTTTAAATTGGGCTATCATCAAATATATATTTCATGTAAACTTCGCTTAAAATAAGAATAATTTGATCTATATTATTTCAGTTAAAAATCTTTAAGTTTCAACCACAGAACTTTTAATTTGTGTTTTATAAAAATATATTTACATAGATTTTACATGAATTACTTTGATACTTTTGTTTTTCTCATTCAATTTTTATTATGTAAAACAATGTATATACACATATAACAGTCCAAGTGAGATATGAGCTGTATCTAAGGATAACATGCTTGGAATAACTTGCCAGTTACCAAGTCCTTGCAATTTTGAACCAGGGCAGGTGTCGTCAGGTCAAAACATGAACTGAATTCATCCCCACCATACCAATGGAAGGATTTAGGCGTCATATATTAACATTGCCATATCCCAAACTTACATAGTTCCAGCCACCCAGTGAGGAAGAATGTGGGTACCTTCCCATTCACTGACCATGGCAAGCAATGCTTAATTTTGCTGTTACAGGAAATGGCATGAAACTTTTGAGCCATTGGATTCTAATATGAAATAATATAAGTACAAGTGATAAACTATCAGAGCAGCAGTCAAATATGAGTGTAAGGTTACTTAAATTCCTATAAATAAAAGCTACATTATACATAATTAGCACATTGCATTAGATACACTAAACTGAGAATTCATTTAATTATAAGTGCTGCATAGTACAACTGTATAGATGCAAATTGTAAATGATATTCTGCATATCTTGTTAATATATGGATTCTTCTAGTCCTGGCATAATCCTTTTAATTATTTTTCATAACTTTTCCAATTTGTGATAACAATGTTTTTTTTTTTTGTGATACATAATGGTGCAGCAATTTATTTGAATGAATATTAAAATAAAATCACAAATTTAAATATTCTAGAATTGTAACTTATACCACTGGCTGACAATTCCAGTAAACTAGTAAAGTTTATTTTGCAAAATTTGACAAATACCAAGAAAATGTTTTTCACGACTTCTAAACTTCAAAGAATACCAATACATACAAAGCTGGAAGAATTTAAATAATTTAAGAGCTTATATTTAAATGCTGTTTTTAGCTGCATACTAAGGAAAATAAGGACAAACACAGTTTCAAGCAGAATTATCTTTGTCAACAGAAAGTTTCAAAGTAGATTTTGAACCAATACAAACATCAAAGCTTCATGTAGGCCTCAAATCCTTAAACTCTTGAATTGAAGCCCAGAGTATCTGAGCTAAGAAGTAGCCGAAATATGATTAGACCTCATTTGATATTCCTTGATTCAATCAGCGAATACTGAATTGTGATCACTGAATACATATTATATAAGACCTAATATCCCAACAATATATATATATATATATATATATTATTTTGTGAACTGCTAAGATACAGAGTTGCAGGAATTAAATATTTGTGAATAGTTAAGCTTTTATCTTAGTTCTTAAGCTAAATTCCTAATGAATTAGTTTAGAGTCTAATTATACTACTTAACTTGTTCTCTGACTATAACTCAATAAAATGAAAAAAAAAAAAAAATTGTGAACTAGAACATACATTTAGATATACTTAATAATATTTTTCAATATATTCTCATTGCAAATGATTGCCAAATTTCCATTCTTCCATTCACCATTTTTCCATTCACCAAATTCTCATTGCCAAATTTTATCAACAGATTTTGATAAAATTTGGCAATTTAGAACTTAGTACAATGAAAACCTCAAGATTAAATTAAAAAGCACACTACTAATTTAAATGAAACCTTTAATTAACTTTTCTACCAAACACAAAATTAAAATTAATTTAAAATACTTGTATAAATAAATATTTTTTAAAAATAAAATCTGACAAACAAATTATTATGCTATATTAAATGATTTAAAGATAAATTTCCAGATAATTTTTATATTCATTTATTATAAAACAAAATTCTCCATTATTAATATTTCTTTGCAGATTATCTAAAGGTAGTAAATTATTAATATTATTATTTAGAAAGATATATTGCAAAAATTAATAAGTTTCACATGTTTTCAAACTAAGTACAAAACACAATATAATCTTGAACAAAATTTAAAAGCTGGTTTCAAGATGTTCAAGAGTTGCCATTTTACAATCATTGAATGGTAAAGGATTTTCAAAAAATATTAACATCAATGAATTGTGAATATTGAAATACATCACTTTAGAATTTTTGATTGTCTTGAAAATTGAGAAACCTGTATCATTCGGATTAACTTCATATACATTATTTTGGGATAGTAATATTTTTTCTCAAATATCAGTTTCTTGGCAAGATGTAACAAAAGTCAACATCAATAAAATAAATTTTGTTTTTAAAAGCATCAGAATAATTTAATTAGAAATTCTCTCTAGAATTATATAAACAATTTTCCCTAAACTATACTCAAACTGATACTATACCAAAAATATAATATTTTTACATTTTATTAGCAAGAAAAATAAGACAAATACAAGATAATATTATGTAAATAAATTAAATATAGTTTTCTAAAATTTTATGTATAGCAATTTTTTTAGAAAAATATTAAATATAAAATTGTTTTATTATAGTAAAGTATTTAACTATTTCTTTGTTACAAATGTTTGTGAGATGTAAAAGAAAACTTTAAAAATGCTACCCATTCAACATTTTTTCAGATAATGTCCATACTGGTTTCTATAAAAAATAGAACTGATCATTTTAAGTTAAACCAGTGATGCCTTTCTTAAGAAAGGTTAACCTGCCAATAGAGTTGCATCAACGAGGCAGGCAAAATTGTCTGTTTACGTTTTTAGAGGAGACAGCTTTTGTGCAATGATACTGGTCTTCTCTCAAAAAGCAAATTTTTAGAAATTTTAAACTCTGGTTGCCATTTGGAGTTGAAAGTGGGTAAGGAAAGGTTGGTCAAGATTGGGAGAAATCAAATTTGTTTATATGAAGAAAAAAACAAGGCCATCTTATGTAAAGACACAAGTTTTGTTCAAAAAAGCAATTTTTGAAACATAAAAATTTATTGTTTGCAGACAGTTCTTTTTTAATTCCAAATGAACTGTAAAACTTTTTCTTTAGCCAATTTCAAAGAGAAAAAAAAAAATTTAAACATAGAGAACCCGTTCAATGTTAAAGAGTTCTTGCTATTTTAGAGGAATCAAACAATATTTCCGATTTCAATGACTCTAATGTCATATTTCAGTACTGTTACTGATCATGATAAAAAAAATCTGAAAATAACATGGTGAAGAACCAATGGAGGAAGAATATGATTTCTAGAAAATGAAAGTCTGTTCCTGCAAATCATCAAGAATATTTTATTGAGAGATATAAAAAAAATGAAAGACTGATCAACTCAAAAGATTCAAATTATAAGTCATAACATTATTAAAATTTCCAAGAGTTATTGGTAATGAAATACAAACAAATAAATAATAGAATGTTGGAATCTTTTCTTTCTTATACTTGCATATTAGATTTGACTGTCAAAGCAACTCTGCTAAAAACATTTTGTATGAAGCTCTAAATCCAAAATAACCTAACTCTATCTATTAGGGAATTCCACTTTGTTTATAAAGTAAGAAAAGCACCTAAAGTAGTAAATTGAGTAGAGCAAAGTCATCATATTCATATATAATATGATGTGCTGTCTTCCTTCTTATGGTATTTTTTATATATATAGGGTGTTATTAAAAAAGTCCCATCATTCAAAATTTTCTTTATCCTGTCTAGGAATGCAATCATGCTACAAATAGCTTACTGCTCTACACTAGATGAAGATGGGCTGGATGTCATATATACATCTGGTACACATAAAGTGATTTCTACACCTTCAGTTGATTTACTCTGGATTTCCTTATCTTATAAAGATAGATATATTTCAGAGGTACCTTTAATTAGGAATTATATTGTAAAAAGAGCGATACAAAAAAAATTTAGATTGAAACTATTTTTTCAAATTATTAAGTTCTAATGATTTTAAGTTGACAAATGAAATAGAAACTGGAACACATTTTAGATTGCTATATGCCATGGATTTTCTGGATAATGAAGAAGCACATATTCAAGAGTATCCATCAAATGATAAACTGAACACTGAACATTTTGGATAATGATGATTTCTACTAAACAAAAGGAAATGATTGAAGATAAATTAGTTACTATGAGAGAAATAATCAAGCTTTTATTGAAAAATATTAGTGTATGGATGACTTTCTTATTTTGATGAAAATGATCTATCATTAAGAAGACAGAGCAGTTTTAGAAAGTACATTCTCTTAAAACTTTGGAAATATGGTTTGTAAATATTTGTGCTAGCTGATTCCAAGACTTTTGATATTTATAACATGAAAACTTATTGTAGGAATCAGTCTGAAAGAAAATATCACTGTGTGAGTTTTAAACCAAACAACATTGTTAAAAGAATGTGTTTTCCATTATCTAGAAGTACAGGCAGTTTAACTAAATACAATTAGACTAGTTTCTTTAATATTATGATAAAATGAAAATTAATCACATTACCATTGTTAGAACTATTAAAAGAAAGAAAGGATTGTAATCATGTATTGTAACACTTGTGAACCATAAACATTAAAGCAACACAGCTTTGAAAATGAAAATCTGAGTTTAGTCTTCAGTGATTTAAGAGCTAGATGTGATATTAGTGTACAGGAAAAGAAAAATACAGTTGCTTTTGTTGTCTTCACTGCATGGTAATGACAAAATTGATTAGATCATAGGTAAACAGAAGATTGGAATAGCTTTTTATATTTCTAAGGATGTTTATTTGTTTCTCAGAAGACACTTTTTACTGACAAAAGCTAATTAGATCAGGAAATCTAATCCTTTTATAGTTAGCTAGAAATACTAGAAGGTAGATAGTGATAATTTTAATGTCTGGCTGGACATCACTGTTTTCCATTCATTTTTGCTATTTAGAAAAAAACTATTAGGATTCTTCAAAGTTAAAAAACAGAAGACATTTCCCGAAGAAGCTTATGTTCATTCTGATTGACAGTTTTAAAAAATGTATAAAATTATGAGGTGCGTATAATAGGTGAGTATTCCAAAGCCATTAACTTTAGGTATAGTATAAAAAGTTCACCCTCATTGCTATATATGTATACATGTTCCAAAGCAGAAAGTATTTTCGAAGTGGTGTTTATAATTTTTATGTCAAGCATGTACAATGAGTTATATAATTATTTTTTCATTTATTATATTGTAAAAAAAAAGTCAATTCATTATTCTATATATATATACTTTGTCGCAATTTTTACTAGAATGCAATAATAGTGTAATATTTTGTCCTGTAACAAATTATTATAAATGTAAAATTTTACATTTTTTATTGCCTAATTTAATTCAGTGAGTGTTATATTGTAAACTTTAGAATACAGGAAGAAAACGATATATTATTGAATTAACAATAAGTGTAATGCCTTAAGTAGGTAAAATCCAACCAATCAATTATGGAAGTTTCTCTTACCTGTGTACTGGCGGATTAAATAGAAATGGAGATGTTAAAATTTAATTTAGTTGTATTCAACACTTTTATACTTTTTACATAACACAAAGACAACTTTTTAAATTAATTAAAATAAAAATTTATATGTGATTTAGTACTTTTGCAATAAAATTTAATAATTATTTTAATACTACACAAAAAATATAGTAGAACATGTTTCTTTAAAAATAAATAATAGTTTACTTAATTTGACTGATCATATTTGTTATGACGATAAATTATTTTGAATGCAATAACTTTTAATTATTCATTATAATTAAATTATATTATTTCAAAGTAAAATCCCTAACAATTAATTTATTGTCTCAAAAATTTCTATACATTTTCTGTTAATTTGCGATATATTGTCTCCTCACACTAATCCTATATACCTATATATATATATATATATATATATATATATATATATATATATATATATATATATATATATATATATATATATATAATGATATCACTGATGTGTTCTGCACACATATGTATTAGTAGAAAATTTTATCATTAAATAAAAATAGTAAGTGATGTCACTCAATTTATTTCTTCACCATGATTTGAACTAAAGACAATTTAAAAAAAATATTAGAATACACAACTGTATTATACATTGATTTCATATAATAGTCTGAGACAGGGTTAAGCAATTGGAAAAATTAATTTAATCAAAAAATTCCATTCATTCGAGAAAATAGTAAGTCAGCTTAAAATTAAAATATATCCTTTAAATGTTTTAATGCAAATATTTAATTAAAAACAAAATTTCAATGACTTAATCAGAAATTTGATGAGAAAAAAATGTATTGTTCAGTGGATATCCAGCTTCTGCTTTTAAAATAAGCCTTTAGTGATTCTCAAAACATCAAAGTTACTAAAATTTCATCATTTTTTCTTATCTGAAGAAATTTATAGAAAATTATTCAGAAAAGCATTTACATTATTCAGAACAAATAAACTTGCTTCTTAACCTATTTGGAGAACCATTCATAGATTTTAAGTTATAGAAAATTAAATTTAAAATATTTGATTATTTACAGTTTTAATGAATGAAAATGCAAAAATAAAATTGATTAATTAATAAGGTTCTAATCTATAGGCATGTAGATTCAAAGAGTTAGACATTCTTTACTTTGCTTTCACAAAATTTTGATGGTTGAATTTTTATTCTTAAAAATAATAATGCGCAATTAAGTTCGGCAGCATTATATTGTGGAAACAAACGTTTTGTTGGTTGGTTGGGTTTTATGGCGCAAGGTTCAAGAAAGGACATGCTGCACCACAAGCATTTTGTTACGAATCTAAATAAATCAGATAAGAACAAATTGGCATTTCAATTCCTGCAATCTACTAAAAGCTTGATGACAAGTAGCTTTGAATTCAAAGTAACAAAAATGGTTGGTGAAATAAAGAATTAACCTTTAAAATTACTCATTTAAGTAAAATATATTTTCTAATTGTTCTAATTTGGAAAAATATTTTTGTAAGAAATCCTAGTTTTTTAATGAAACATTTTAACTTACAGATTTTTTAAATCTTTACAATATAATAATATCCCCTTCATGAAAGCTCAATAGAACGAAGCTTCTATAAGGACTCAATAGACCACCATATCTACACAGCTGCCATATAATTCATCATGACAATTTCTGAATCCTTTTGGTGACAAAGAAATGTTTCTACTATGATTAAATTGTAATGTAATACCACAAAAATGTAATAAATTCATGAAAAAGCTTATGCATCTAAAAAATTAATTTAAATCTGAAAAATAAAAAATGAAACAAATATTTTTTAAATATTAAGATTTTAAAAATAACAGGATTAACAGAACATGAATTAAAATACGAAAATGGAACACAATGTTCTATATTTCTTTGCAATGACGTAAATACAAGAGTAGCCAAAACAGAACTTTCAACATAATTCTTATTATTATTCTTCTCTATGACATATTAAGAAACAAATTACCTGATAAACATGGAAATTGACCAAAAAAAAGCATCAAACTTAAAATTCGCAAGATGAATTATATGGCTCAGCTGCCGTAAAAAGAGTCAGTTTTGTGAGAAATCCTTTAAGAGGTTAAATTGCGCTTTAGGTCCCCTACTTCGCCAACTCGCGAATTTGAAGCGCTTTTCCACGCATACTCATTAATTACTCTTTTGTTTTAGCCATTTCATTGGTCGCTAATTAAGTTTCACATTGAAATAGCGGTAGAGTTTTCGCCAAGGCATTGGCGATTTTGAAAACGCGCCAAGTAGGGGACCTGAAGTACATTTTCACCCCTTTAAGCTTATAGTGAATGTAAACGGGATTCCAAGAATTTGCAAGTTTAAAACTATTTTTCACTCTGTAGAATACATTGGAAATAAGTCTTTAATTTAAAAATCTATTTTATTCCTATTATAATCCTTATCGATGCTTTCTCACTGCATTTATATTACGTAAACATTAAAAGAGTTTCACAAATTTGCATCAAAATTATTTAAGCTAGATAAAGTAAAATAAACTTATATAATAGTAGAATAGTATAATATTAGAAATACGAAAACATTGTAAATTATATAAAATATGGCTGTAAATTTTTAAAAATTTATATACTCATTGTTAGAAAGTCAGCTTTTATCTTCAAAAAGAATTTGAAACAGAAATTTACACAAATTTAGTTTAAATTAAATGCGGCAGATTTCATCACATGATTAATACAGATAACAGTGATACATAATAATCATTTTATTTACAACATTACATTTTTCTTAATTGATTGATTGATTTGTAAATAACACATTTCAGTTATACATTGCTAACTTCCGTCAACATTTCTCCTTCAACAAATTTACAAATTATAGATGACATTAGTGTTGACGTCATTTTAAAGTTTTTCCAAAAAATCGTTATTTATAAGGTTGTTTTAACATTAGAATCCCTATAGCCAATTTACCTGCTTGAATTTTTTTAATATATTCTTACTATAATACGGAGAAGCTCCCTACAAAAATTACCAGGAGAGAATAATTTGAATTTTTATAATATTTTTTTTAATAATTTTCAAAATTTCTTGTAAACATTTTAGAAAAAACACTGCAACAATAATAATAAAAAGAACTATCATTAGTAGATGACTGAAAGAAATCTAATTGCAACTTTTGAGAATCATTTCTGAAAAAAAAAAAAAAAAACACTACTGAAAAAGAAGCATAATATAGCTCAAAAATGATTCTGAAGAAAGAAAATAAGTGAAAGGAATTCCGCTAACATTATAAGCTCGGTCACCCTCTGTAATTATATTGGGGTAAAGAATACCGCATATGTATGAATAACGATATTTGGAATGCATGTATCCTGAATCAAATACCTAATTTTTTATCCTGAATATCCTTCAGGGCAGGAAAAGAAAATTTAACTTGTATGAAACCACGGGATATCCAATTGTAGAAAAATACTAAAGAGATTTATGTAACTTTTCATTAATAATAGTTTGTAGTTGTGGATTAATTTTACTTTTAAATGATCCACATCAATTATTAAAGAGATTTAAGATTCTCATTATATAATTTAGATCTGTAAACATTCCTTGTGTACTTCATTTTGGAGAATGTTTTCTCACACAAGTAAGCAAGACCAAAAACAGAAAATACCCCATGAGAAATTTATGTAAATTATCAAATAGAATCAGTCAGTAGAAGAATTATAAAAACTGCGAAGAATATAAATTTTGATATTTTTTCTCTTAACTATATCACTGCTCAGTAAATCAATATTTTCCATCGAAGTTTTGGAGTAGGATTTCATGTCAGTATAAAAAGGATTTTGAAAATTCTGAATTTTATTTGCAATGACATCAAAGTTTGAAAAAATTTATCTTCGAAATACTAAAAACTTTGAATGCAAAATCGATGGTAAAAACATTCTCAGTAGTGCGGCTGAATATTTCGCATGTTTTAAAATGTGTGATGCCTTTTTTACTTAATTGTTATTGAAACACTACTATTTTCTGACACAAAGATTTACATTGCAACCTCAAATATAGTTCGTTCATAAGTTTTGTCAAATTAACATGAAGTGCTAATTGTCACAGGCATTCGGAAACAAAGATATCTTCAGGTAGAAATTTGTAAAATTATTCAGCACTAGTTGCATGTATGTCTTTTTTGACACAGAAACTTTTTTACAGATCGCTGTGAATGATTTGATTCTGAAATTATAGATCACATTTTCCTTGACTGCCCTTTGTGTGAGGATCTGAAAACTAACTATGGAAAAGATTTGAGACGTAAGCATTATTATTATCTTGGATATTTAATTATATTCAAATGCGAAAATTAAAATTCCTGCTTGTTGCCAATTTCACATACTATCTGAAAGATTTTAATTTTAATGACATAAAAACTGAAACCTTAGAACTTTTCCCTTCGTTGAACTGTTTCCTTCTACAGCTTTTGTAAGGTTAGCTTATTGGTTGTGTTTCAATTCAATTATAATAAATAATTAATAAATTTTCACGGCATTCTAAATCTTATTATTGAAAATATTAGAAAACTAACTTATAAATGAAACAGCTTTCTGAAATCACCTGTAACAACTGATGAACAACAAATTGAACTGATATAAGCAACTGAACAGTTATATATGTGTTGCATGAATTATAAAACACATTTTGAAAATAAATTTTAATCTTAGTTAGTAAGTATATTCTTAACAAAGAAAAAAAAATCTAAAAGCTTAAAAGTACAGATTGCCATATAGTATTTATATTCTGATATTATATTTTGGCCAAAACTAGGCTATATATATTGGTCCTTTCTTGGCATGTCCATGACTATGAGTAACTTGGCTGGCACTGTAAATTCAACAATGGCATACTGAGGAAACCTTGGCTCCCTCTGTTGGTCTAATATTGGCTTACCTTGGATTTTCTTAAATTGTGAAAATCTCGGCTCCCATTTTTTGGATTATTGTGATCAGTGTTCGGAGGGAAGAACAGAATCAAAACTTCAATTCAAGAAGTGTTTATTACAATTCTACTACATCGCAAGACGGTCGCGTACCAAGTGGCTGGGGCCGGTCGTACTCTGCTCAACTGGTATATCACGTTCTCTCTGGCGCCTGCTTCCCCCAAGAGAAAAAGGGGGTCGGAATGTATTTCCTGTCCAAACTGTGAGTTTATACGTCCAAGCGTGGGAATTTATTCACCCTTCCCAGATGGGCTGAGAAGGGGAAATTTCCATTTCCGCTACTAATTAAGGACGTGAGAAAGGGATCACTACAGACTATGCCCCCAGCGACTTAGTTCGCGTTACAAAGAAAAATATACAAACATAAAAAACATGTAGCTATTTTTAATAATATGAATTATAACAAAATGTTGACATATATTGGTGATTTAATACAAAATAAACCATGAATTTATATACTTCATAATATTTCACACATATTTTAGTTTATTAATTTGCAGTATATTTAGTTATGATATATAAACAATTATAACAAGATAATTTATCTACATTACATATTCAGTAGTTAAATGTTTTGGAAAATGAACTTTCCTACCACATCTAGTACTGTGCAGTGGTTGTGAAGAAGTCTGAATATCAGAACTATTAGCTGTTTTGTTTGACATGATTAATTCGACATTATCCATTTCATCTGAGAATAGATATGCTGGTTTTAATCGGTCGATGGAAACAGTATAATGTTTACCGTTAATGTCCAAAACAAAATTTTTATCTGTTCTATTGGTAACTAAATGTGGTCCAGTGTAAGAAGGTGCTAATGGTCTGCCTTGGTCTGTAGTAATAGTGACAGGTGATCCAAATCTTGAAATCCACCCATGTACTGTTGCACGAGCAGTTGTTTCTGCAGTCATGTCTTCTGTCGGAATGACTTCAGGCCATCTTGTAAATCTGTCAATAATGGTCAAACAATATTGTTTTCCCTCAGAAGGAGGTAAAGGTCCAATAAAATCAATATGTATGTGTGCGAACCGAGCATCCGGTGTGGCAAAAGGGCCAATTGGAGATTTAGTGTGCTGAGTTATCTTAGCTTTTGGGCATTTAACACAGCTGCGAACCTAATCTTTAATATGTTTGTGCATGCCAGGCCAAACGAAGCGTTTCGTGATTAAATCAATTGAAGCTGCAATACCTGGGTGAGAAAGAAAGTGTATATTTTCAAATATTTTTCTGCGCATACATTTTGGAACGAATGGAAGAAGGGTAGCTTGTGAAAAATCGCAATAAAGGTAAATATTTTCAAAAGGAAAGTAATGTTTTTCTAACTTTAAGGAGGTATTATTCTCAGTTAAAAGATTTTGCAGTTCCTCATCTTTTGATTGAGCTGAGGCAAATTCTTTAAAGTCTAGTACTGAAGTAGATATTTCGTCTATCTCAATGCGAGAGAGTGCATCTGCTACAGTGTTATCAGATCCTTTTGTGTAACGAATGTCAGTGGAAAATTGGGAAATGAAATCTAAGTGACGTAGTTGGCGAGGACTGCATTTGTCAGGATTCTGTTTAAATGCATAGCTAAGGGGTTTTTGGTCGCTAAATATGACAAAAGATCTACCTTCTAACATGTGTCTAAATGTTTTTATAGAGGAATATATAGAATACTTGCGGTCGTAAGTGGACCAATTTCTTCGAGATTTGCTTAACTTAACTTAATAAAAAAATATGAGTTCCCAATTGCTATTTGACATTTGCATTAAGGAACCACCGATAGCTACGTTTGAAGTATCTACCCATAAACTTAGTTCTGCTCCTGGGATAGGGTGTCTTAATAGCGTTGCTTTAGCAATTGCTTGTTTTGAATTTTCAAAAGAATTATTTGCTTGTTCGTCCCAAATTAATTGCTCCTTGTCATTTGCACTAGAACGAGGGTGTTTCTTTTTGTTTTTATGGATTTCCAGGAATTTTACTAAGGGTGCTAGAATGTCAGCTGCTTTCGGAATACACCTACGATAAAAATTGAAAAGTCCTAAATATCGGCGTAACTGAGTTAGAGTAGTCGGTCGAGGAAATTCTGAAATACATTTTACTCGGTCTGGTAAGGGTTCAATACCGCTACTAGATACTTTAAATCCTATAAATTCAATAGTTGATTTATCAAACTCACATTTTTCTGTATTTATACATAATCCATATTCATTTAATTTGGAAAATAATAGGTCTAAATGAATTAGATGTTCACTTTCCGAACTGGAGGCTATAAGTAGATCATCAACGAATGCGTAAACAAAAGGTAACTCTCGAGTTACATCGTCAATAAAGCGTTGGAAAGTTGAGGACGCATTACAAAGACCAAATTGCATGCGCAGACTCTAAAAAAGCGAAAGGGAGTGCAAATCGCAGTTTTGTGTACGTCTGCAGGATTAATCGGAATTTGATGATATGCTTTGACGAGGTCGACATGACTAAACACTAGTTTGCCATGCAAATCTGAAGTAAAATCGGTTATGTAAGGAATTGAATAATGCTCTTTAATAGTTTGTGCATTAAGGGCACGAAAATCACCGACCGGTCTCCACTCGACAGTACCCTTTTTGGGCACCATATGCAAAGGAGAAGCATATTGGCTTTTTGATGCTCGCATATGACCCAGTTCAATCATGCGCTGAAATTCAGCTTTTGCACTTTTTAGACGGTCAGGTGCTAAACGTCTAGGCTTAGCTACGGCTGGTGGACCTTTGGTATTTATATAATGAACCATATTATGTTTTATAGGCATATCAGGATCTGGTAATTTTGTGATATAGGGGTATTTTGACAATATTTTACCATATACATTATTTAGAAAAACAGATTTTACAGCTAAATATTTTACCCTATACTTTTAAATTCGTTGTATTATCTACAAGACGCTTATTACTTAAGTCTGGGTATAAATTAAAACGATATAAAAAAAATCTGCACCTAATATTGCACTGGATACGTTACAAATATAAAATGAGTAAGTAAAATTTCTTCTAAACCCATAATTGACCGTTACTGATTTACGTCCATACACATTGATAGAACTACCGTTAGCAGAGCGAAATGTTTGAAAAACGGGAAGTGTGCGTTCTTGTTTAGAAGCGACAATTATAGAAGCATCACTCCCTGAATCAACAAGAAAACACGTACCTGTATTTTTGTCCGTTATGAACATGCGACGAGATGTAAAATTTTCGGAGGAGGAGTCCATCGAAGCTACTCCCCCAGAGTATCGTTTCCCTAGAATGAGCATGGAGGGGTACATTTTCGAGCCTTTTCCTTAAATCGGGCATGATAAAAGCAGAGTTTCTTTCGTGAAGAAGATCGATGTCGATGGTAAAAATTCTCCTGGCGCCGATTCTTGCTTCTAGATCTGGATCGTATTTCAACAATTTCCTTACGTAGCTTCTTTATTTCCTCGTAGAGAGAATCGAAGTTGGATTTCTTTTCTACGGTGAATGATGATTGAGTAGGAACTTGACTGGAGACAGCAAAGGCATTTTGATGAGGAATTTGTAGAATTCTATCGGCAATCTCAGCAGCTTTGTCGGAAGTCAGAGAAGAAATCGATGCTAGGATCGTCTGCACTGGAACTGGCATTGCTTGATTAAAAAGTTCTATTAGTAAAGAATCATCGATGTTGTGGTTCGCGGCTCGACGTTTCATGCTCCGTAACAATTCCGAAGGCTTCCGGTCTCCCAGATTTTCTCCAGCTAACAACCGTCAAATTCCTTGAGTCTTGCTTTCCAAACACCAATCCACTAGTTTTCCTTTTAATTCTGATACGGGTCTACTGTATCTGGCTGCATAATGACATCCATGACAATGGTTGCCGTTTCTGGAGGAAGATGAGCGACTCCATAATTATATTTCGTTTTAGAGTCAGTTATAGGTCTAAGAGTTGCTAGTGCGAAAGTACTTTCTATCATATAAAACCACAACGAAGGGTCTGCTTTTATGAATGCTGGTATGACAACAGCCGCTGACTCCATAATTATACAGTTTTTATTCAGGAAAAATAAGCATAGATATGAGGTTCATAAATTCTCGGGTCACCACTATTGTGATTAGTGATCAGTGTTCGGAGTGAAGAACAGAATCAAGACTTCAATTCAAGAAGCGTTTATTACATTTCTACTACATCGCAAGACGGTCGCGTACCAAGTGGCTGGGGCCAGTCGTACTCTGCTCAACCAACACCTCCTAGAGTAGAGCCCAGTTGACCCAACCCAGTTGAGCCAACACCTCTAGGAGGTGTTGGCTCAACTGGTATATCACGTTCTCCCTGGCGCCTACTTTCCCCAAGAGAAAAAATGGGTCGGAATGTATTTCCTATCCGAACTGTGAGTCCATACGTCCGAGCGTGGAAATTTATTCACCCTTCCCAGATGGGCTGAGAAGGGGAAATTGCCATTTCCGTTACTAATTAAGGACGTGAGAAAAGGGATCACTACAGGATTAATTTGGCTTAATTTGTATTCCCAATATAGAGGAAAACAAGGCTCCCCTAAGATTTTCTTTATTGAGCGTATCTTGGCAAGTTCTATAATTGATAAAACCAGACGGCCTTTATTAGGGTTATCCTGGAAAGATTGTTTATATTGGACCAAACTAATTTGCTATTTGAAAAATCATACGTCCATAGACATCTTCTGATAGGTTAATATTTCAATTGACATTTCCTAATCTATGTTAATCACAAATTGATTATAAATCCTCTTCAATAAGAACTACAAAAATAAGTGAAAATCAGCATTTCCACTAGCTTGTCAGAAAGCATCTGGAAATTTGTTAATTCGTTTTCCGACAAAACTAAAATGTGTGTGGGTGCGTGTGTGCGTACGTGCGTACAGGCTTCAATAAATGTCAAAACTTTAATCCCCAACAAAAATATGTTTGCACTATTGTATTAGTATATTTAAACTAATTTGGGCCAGAAATATAAATTTACATTTTTATTTAAACAAAATAATATCTATAATTAATCTCATACTTTTTAATTTTAAAATATTTGATTGTTTATTTTTAAGAAACTATAATACTTAAGAAACCTCTGCAACTTACAACAAAGTTTTTTTTCAACTATATACATTACAAGATTAAATATATTTTTCTAATAATATTAAATGAAGTATACATAAATTAAAGCTATTTTCTTCTATTTATTTGATCTAAAAATAATTTAAAGCTATATTTAACTACAAGAAAAGTTAGATAATGAATTTTAATTTATTTCATTATCATGAAAAATCGATATTTAGTATTAATACAAATTATAACCAGTCACAGATTTTTTAAATATTTCGCAAAACATAAAGATTTTTTCCTTGAGAAGATAATTCTTATTTATTTTTTCAAGATAATTTCTATGATTAGAGACCTACAGACATTTCCGATCAACAAAATTTCATAAAATTAATGAACTTTCTAAACTTCAGTAAAAAAGTTATAAATATTAAAAAATTATTTCAAAAAGCATTATAGAGATTTATCATGAATTAATCGTCATCATAAAAAAATTTGATGAAGTTAATTGCAAATATAATTTCGAAGACTAGCCGCTAACTACAAACGAATTCACCGCCGAAAGAATGAAAACAATCTATGACGTACATGTCTGACGTGAACCAATGAAACTTTGAATTTGATGTATAAAAAAATACAACATAATTTCACAAGTATTATTATCATAATATAATTTATTTCTTGGAATAACTCAAAATTCTAATGCATTCCTTACTGTTTAAAAGTTTAATTACTATATTTATTTTGCATACACATATATAGTTATGTTTTTTAAAATTTCTCTTTATTAATTCCTTTTAGTTTATACTATAAAATAAATGTGAAATATACATGGTTATATATATTTTATTCTTATCAATAAAATTTCATAACTCAAAGATTTCCGAAATAATATATATATATATATATA
>JAPDSC010069974.1:52376-76890 GCA_026290005.1 Latrodectus geometricus
TATAATATTAAAAAGCCTAGAAACTAAATAAAATATTTACTTTTTTTTTTAATCTAAAATTGAATATCAATAAATCTTTATTATATTTAGGAAGATTTATATATATATATAAGATAAAAAATATTCCCAAGAGAGAGGTATGAGATTTTGATTTTGTTTATGTTAAATTCAGTACTTTTGTTTTAAAAAATTGGAATTCACTAGCAAAGTATTTATAAATATATTCCTAATCTTATAAAATTAATCTCCTTTAAATTAATTTTTTTACAGATAAATTTCCTAATACAATATGAAAGCATTCTTTTATCATAATTACTCAATAAACATTATTTTTTTTAAATATTAAAATTTAAATAAGTATATTTCCTTTCAAATATTTTTTAATTTCCTGGAAGTTAAGAAAGACCACAGACAGTAAAAAAATTTTTTTCCTAACAAATATTAAAAACATGTGATATCCTTCAAATTAACAAAGGTTTTAAAACATTAGTTTGCCTATTATTTTGATGTTATAATTTTTTTAGTATGCAAACACATGAAAGTTTTTGTAAAATGTAATATGCTAAATATTACAATGTGAAGAAACGGAAATTAAGTAAACTCTTAGAATGAAGTATGTAAAAATTTTCAAACATTTCTACAATATAATTATTTGTCAATAATAGTGTTAGTATAATTACACAGGTACATTTTTTTATATTATTGCAGATTGTTATAGCAGTATTTGGCAATAAAATTGTTTTTGATTTCATTTGAATTAATAAACCTATATACTGAAAAATTATGTTTCAGAAATTATCTAATCAACCAATATTAATTTTGCCTTAATTAATTACTATAATTAAATAAATCAGCCATTATGTTGTCATAAATTATTATATTCTTATTTATGTTTTAAATTTATTATTTTTTGGATGTTCAATAATGACAAAAGGCTTAATACTAAACAATAGGTTTTAATGTAATGTTTTGGAAACAGAGAGGGTGTGACGAATACTTCAACCGTTGACCTATTGGTCTTCTCCACTTATGTTCCTTCCTCCTGGTACCTATCTTAAATGATGACCGAGACCGACAATCAATCCATCATTTTGGTCTATCAAATAAAATGTCCATATGTTTATTTTGTTTCTGAATAAGATCATTGATGTTTGGTTGCTATAACTTAATCATAATTTACGTATATATAAATTTTTTGTATACTTAAAACACAAAAACTGTTTGGTTGGTAATCAAATTGTAAAGTTTAAACGTTGAAAATTAATAAAATTTAGTCTATTCTTTAATCTATATTTTTCTAAAAGCGTATTTTTATCTACCATCAAGCAATTTCGAAAATGAATTCACGGTTTGTAATTATTTTAAGTAGATGTAGATTAAATAAAAAAATAATTGATTAAAGATTTTTTTTTCAATATTAAGAAAATTTAAGCATTACATTTCTGTTCTGTTTATTTCTTTTTTTTTTTTTTAATTTGATATTAACTGATGCTTAATATTTTTTATGCTTGTATAAAATTTGGCTGAGATTTATTGTACGGTCACTTATGGCGTGAATTTTCCACATATGGCAATAAATAACATTTTCTGGCTACGCAACCAATTTTGACTAATCGCAGATGAGGGATTCCTATCAATCGGGCAATATTTTTCAATATTCTGTTTATTTTATACCCCGCTTGTGTAAAATGGCGGCTTTTTAAAAACTCGCTGATAGTAACCGTACAGTATATCTTTACCTAAAATTTATTTTGAGAAATATTTATAAATTATAAAATTAACAAGCTAAATCTCATATATTACGTGCCCGACTCTAAAGGAACTCTTAGTTTCTTTCAGCTTGGGAGTTTAAATAAAGACTAGCTAATTGTACGGTTTTGCCACGATTTACAATTTTCGTGTCAAGCGCTGCACAATTATCTTGCCTACCTAATTTACGTCACTTTGCACAATATCCAGTTACTGAATACTGATTGCTCTCGAAAATCAACTTCTCAGCAATTGCACATCATTTTAAATTTCAAATATCAAGATTTCAAATATTTTATTATAATTACTTACTATATTAATATTAAAATGTTAATAACAAGCAACTTATTTCACAAGTATTAAATAACTAAAAAGAAATATAAACTAAGTATTATGCAGTCCACAAAGTGTTACAACCAGGCAATAAACCTAAATCTATAACATAAATAAAATGCACTTTTATGAAAAGTTGAATTTTAATCAACCATACAGTGGCACCCACTTTAAAAAAACATCAGTGTAGTGTAATATTGGACTGTATTTAATTGGGCAAATAAAATAAATCTATAACGTAATAAAATATATTTTTATGAAAACTCAAATTTTAATCAACTAAACAGTGGCACTCACCTTAAAAAAATTTAGTGTAGTGCAATCTAGCTCCAATTTAAACTGAATTATAAAAGTAAGTCTATAATGTAAATATACATTTTCATACAAAAAAACCAAAATTTCTAATCAATCAACATTACTATTCTGAATAAATAAAAACATATGAAATGTTTATATATAATAGTTAAACATAAAACAGCAATATTAATTAAAAACATAAAATAACTCACCTAATCATTGCTGCTTGTAGAATCATCGACTCTAGTCAGACAACAGATTTTATAGCTCCCTAAAATTCATTCCGGGTATTCTTGGAATGATTACGTAGCCATATGTACTTTACAAGAAAAAAAAAGAAAAGCTCAAAAATTATAATTCATAATAGTGATTATCAAAAATTATAATTCATAATAGTGTAAATTAATCTTTAAACTTTCAAGAATGTTATTTTTGTTTACTGAAATCAAAATTTTGAATATTTAACATATTTACTTAGTGCAGAACTATTACAACATTAAAAATTAGAAATTTAAATTCACATATTTTACAAAGTTTACATATACCAAAACAAATATAAGATAACTGTAAAAATAAATGATATAAAATAATTATTATTTCTGTTGGGTCAATAACTAACTCAAATTTTTAATTATTCCCTTTTAATTAATAAAGAAATATGAACACTTTAAAAATGCACAATAAATAACGATACATAGCACACATTAACAACTGTGCTATAAATCAAAAGCACATAATATTTTTATAAAAACTCTGGTTTCTGACTAACCAGGCATTCACCTTACAAAACAATTTCAACAATCTAGCATGGGAGAAAAATCTGGTATTAAAGCTTAACTGCGTGATAATGTAAATAATGCATTTATTTCATAATGCATTGTAAATAATGCATTAACTGGGGTTTTAATTCACAATAAATGTAAATATATATACATCAAATATTTCTACATTATGCTTAATATAAATTAGATAAATTATTGTTTACTACAGCAATTTTAATCAAATAAAAATAAAATTATTCTCATAAAATAAAATTATTCACCAGATTAATACTTATTATTAAAAATTTTAAATAAATTTAAATCAAGTGCTTATTTATTTTATTAATTCTGAATACCTGTTGAGAAATATTGCTGCTTACACAAATTATTTAATATCTTTATGTAAAACTGTTAAGTGAATGGTTAATTTTGAACTTTAGATTGATGCGTGAGGTGGCTCCAAATCCACTATAAATCTGAATTCCAATCAGATATTTAATAAATTGATTTTAGAGCCATGAACTGAACTTAAAACTTTGTGTCTTGTTAGGAAAAGGATTTTGTAAAGATTAAAATTATTTGCATTTGGTTTTCTAGCAGCTCAATAAATCTCTTCTTCTTTTAATTATTTAGATAAAAAACTGCAGTAGATACAATTTAATCTGATATTAGTCAATCTAAACTAGTATAGAAACTGTTAAATCTTAAATTTAATTCAAACTCTATTACAATGCAAGTCTAATTCGTTAAATGTTAGAATTTTATTTAAAAAATGGAAATTTTTTACATTTTGATCTTGTTTTTATACTTTATTAAGGCTTTTATTTGACTGAATCCTGTTACTTGGTAGATAAAAGTATGGATTCTTTTATTTGAAGAGTTATTTGTACTTTGATGACAAGCTCTGGTGTGCATGGAATGTGAGTGGAAGTGTTGTAGCTTTTGAATCTTATTCGATTTTATTTATTTAATAATTTGGAAAATTAATTTAAAGTTGTTGTTGAAAATAAAAGTAGCATGTTTAAGTTTCAAATTTGAAGTTTAATTGACTTCTAAACTTGAAGTTTGAAAAGTTTGCAAAACAGTTTTTTGAAAAAAATAAATATTTATTTGAAAATTTATGTTGAAATAGTGTTTGAGAAAGCTATTTGCACTGATCAGATAATAAGTAACATAATAATAAACATCTTTCAGCAAATGACAATGAAATAAGTGAGTGCATTTATTTTATGTATTAGATTCAAATTGGATATTTAACATACTAATTTATTTATGTATTGCTATATGTATATATAATTCAGTGTGTAAATATTTGATGTATATAAAGGTTTGTTGTTGAATCATAAAATTTGTTGTAATTGTAACTGTAACATTTTAATTGTAGTATTACTATGTTATAATGTGTATTAGTGGCCCTATTAATAAAAAATCATTTTCAAAACTGTTATTGTGTTCATGTTACTGACACAAAATTATTGCTAGATTGTTGAACTTTTTTTGATTATGGTTAATGTTTTTTATGAAAATATGCCATCTTTCAGTTAATAAAAATCCAAGCATTATTCACATTGTTGGTATAACTTTATTTTTTAAATGTTCACTAATATCTACTGTTGATAAAGAGGATTTTTAAGGTTTAGACCACTACTTGGTTAATTAAAAATCAATCTTACTCAGCTGTTAACCATTGTCTAGTTGCATTATATAAGATATATTTTTTAAGTGTGCACCCTTGTTTGATTAATTAAAGGAAAATATTAAAAAAAAAACATTACTATTGATCAACCGAGAATAAGGTTGATCTTTTCCCAAATTACATTTGTTTTGTAATGTATACATAAAATTGAGAAATTATTTTTCTAGCATTTAATTATGAATCTTTCCTGTGGTAAGAAAATAAAAGGAAATTTTCATAGTTTAAAAGTGTTATATTCAAAGGGGAGTTAACATGAAATAATGCAGTTTAGATTGGCAAATTGTCTAGCTTTGGAGTGAAAATTAGAAATCATACCATACATGTACTGGGTTGTTGGATTTTATTTTATCACAAGCATAGGTTGTGCATTGTAGTGCAATAAATAGTCACTATTAAATTACAGATAGCCTATATACTCATTTAAAGTTACTAGCAATAACATTTAGATTGATAATTTTTGGAATCTCACTGCACATTATTTTATTTCATCTGCTATCTAACAAGTTATTTGAAAGTATTTATATTTAAAATAAAAATTTGTTTTCATTTTTAAACATTATTTCATTGTACATAAATATACATTGAAATAAAGTTAATTAAAAAATAATTTTATAATATTGATGAAAATTGCTACTTGTTATAATGAATGTTATAATAATGTGTTGGACATACACAATTTATAGAAAATATTTGAAAAGTGAGTAGTCAATGTAATATGTGTGGATAGTTCATATTTATAGTTTTTTCTTACTATAATAGTATTTTATTTACAATTCTTGAAAATTTGAGATTGTTTGTAGTTTTTATTCAATTAAATATCTTAAACATGAACTAAAATATAAATGAATTATTTATCTTATCATTTATAATGTGCTTATTAAAATTTTATTATATATACTGTTATGTATACTTAATACACATAGCAGATTTCTTTATATAAAGTGGATATGAAATGTATATTTAAGTATTTCTCTCAGTATAATTGATGAAACATATAATTAAATGTATTTTTTCATTAAATTTTTTTATTAATATATCATAAGAAACAACTATGGAAACACCTAATATATTAAAATTTTCTTTCTAAACTTAACCATTTTAGTAAATGTGATTATGGTAACAAAGAACCTTATAAGCATGTTGTTAATTTTATTATTTATGTGTAATAGAGAAATAACTGAACTAATATTTTCCGTAAGTAGGTTTTCATCTCACTTTTTTGCATTGAAGTGTTTAATTAAAAATTAATATTATTTAAAATTTTACCTGTCATTGAAGTAAGATCACAACTTTATAAATCATTAAAATATGAAAATGCTTTTTCTACAAAGTGTATTTTATATTTTACAGCTTTACATTAATCTGTCGACAAATGTGGGAACTGCCTACTTTGATAAAACCACAAGCTTCATTAGGTATGAACATTGTGGAACAAGTTAGAACAAATATTAGAAAGCACTTTTATCGCCCAAGTGAGAGATTGCGCTTGAAAAAGCATTCCTACCAGACTAGATTGAAAACTCCTGGAGGCCGAGCTATCTTGATGAGAAGAATTCTAAAAGGCAGATTTGTTTTAAGCCACTGAATTTCATAATGCAGTTTAGAGATCAGTAATTAGAAAAAGTTTTTTTGCTAGCATTGTAGTCAATTTTTCTTTCTATGTATTTTTCAGTTAATGAAATAAATAATTAACTTTTATAAATTTTGCACTTAAGATTGTTTCATACTTTAGAAACACTTTATATTATTTCTGACTCATATAGCAAATTGACAACTATACATAAAACCAAACCTGCTTCATAGCAGCAATAGTTTATAAAAAAATTCACATTTAAAATATTACATTATTAGTGATAATTTTGCCATATATTTTTTAAATGAAAAGCCACAAGATAAATTCTATTCATCTTGAATTTTTGGTACTTTGCTAAGATGGAATAATTATCTCCTATTAATTATCATTAATTATGGAATAATCAAATGGAAATGTAAGAAAATAAGTTACAAGAAAACTAGAAAAAATAACATTTTCTACATCTTATAGTTGATTTTTAACTTTAAAGTACATCCTTTATCTTAATTTTACCTTAAAATAAGGTTATTTTAAAGTGAAATTAAAATGTTCCAACTTTATTGAAACCATTTTCCTCAATATTTACATTAAAACTCAAAACATTTTAGTTTTAAAGTTAGTAAATTGTACCTATGAAAAGAAAAATGCAAGAAATACATTTATAAATTGCTGAAATTAGAAAAAGTGTTCTTTCCAATAATTGTTAAATATAATTTACTAATTGCATTTAATCTCAGATTTGTCAAAAACATCATGTTTTATTAAATAATAAAATTCAGAAAACAAAATAAGAATGAGCAATAAGTTTTCTGTCAAATATCAAAATAACTGTGAATCCTTTTCTCCAAAGTAAACTTTTTTGTTGAAATACTATGGTTATTAAAATAAATTTGTCACTTTACAAAAAATTCATATACAATATGACTTTATTTCATTTAAATTAAGGTTCTATAATTTACAGAATCAAGTAAATGCCATGAAAAAAATTGTATTTATTTACATAACACTTCATTGCAATAAAATATTTAAATGATGAAACAGTTTCATTAAAAATGTATGGAAATAGAGTTTACATAGCATAAAAGTATGTTTTCATTAATTATGTAATTTTCATTTGCTACAAAAAAATTAGGTTAAATTTTTTGATTTGATTGTTTAATGATATATTTTTGATATTTTAACTATCAATATATAACTGCTATGAAATCAGCAGTAGATCTGAAGGCAATTGCTCTGTATTAGGGCAATGAACATGCATTAACCCAAGACAACACAATGAAAAAATATCTTATTTACTCAGAAAAAGCTACAATTTAAAAGTGTTTAATTTCACTTAAATTAAGAGACCATTAAGCGAATGCTTTTAACTAGTCCTTAAGAAAATGCTATACAAGTTTGTTTAAAAGTGTCAAAATGACTCAAATTTTAGCATTTTTCTTACAGTTCAACAATTCATGGTCTTATCTTAGTCATGGATGTTTGTAGTGATTTGGAATCCACTTTAAATTATAAGTTTCAGCCAAATAAGCTATAGCATTAAAAAATTACTGTTAAGCAACATATTTATATATCTATTCTGAAAATAATGGGAAGAGGCAATATTTTAATTGCATTTATTTTTGTAGTATATGGCCCACATATGTAATATACTAAGATGTATACTTTAAAAAATGTATAATCTTCAATTTTGTAGATATGTAGCTTTTGAGCTACAAGTGCACATCACACTGTTATATTGGCACTCAAGTATATTTAGATATTAATAATTGCAAGAGGATAGCTAAGGATATATAATCTTGATATTTATGGTTATTTTCTCCTTGTGAAAAACCTTTTCCAACGATCAGTATCATTAATAGCATGTCATTGCTTATGTTTTTCCCCCCATACTTTGTACTTGATAATATAAAATTGATTTTGTTTCATATTTTTTATCACTAGCATAACAATCATCTGTAATTAATGGTATGCATATTCTCCTTGATGTTATAATTTCAGTCTTAAGTAACAGAAATATTATATTAGTTTCAAATCCTTTCTTATTAATAAAAATTTAAAAAAAATTTTTTTTCATGCATAAATTGAAAAATGTAGCTTTGTAGTTTTTGTTTAAGTTGTTATATCACAGAATAAAAACTTAACTCGAGTAAAGATACTAAATATTTTGATTTTAAAATTACGTTTTTAGTTGAGAAATAATTTTTCTTTTAAATTTCTTTGTTTTAAGTATATATCCTTTTTAGAGAATTTAAATTGTATATAATTTGTATATATAATAAATGCAGTTACTTTTTAAAAACATTTTAAATATCAAAAAATGCTTAATATTTTTTTAGATAAACAGTGAAAAGATTGTAGAATATAGTATCCTATATCATATAAAAATTAAAGTTGAATTTTTTATGTTTTGAAGTAATTTTGAAAGATTGAAGTCTATCTTTGACAACTGTTTCATAAACAAGATATTAATGTATGCTAAATTGCTGAAATTTCTAATTTTGTGAGATTTTAATAAGCTTACTTAGAGAATATAAATTTCTTGAGTGGAATGATATTTTATTATTAGAATATTTTATTTCGAAGATTAAGTTTTGATAGCAATAAATTATTTTCCATTAATGAGCTATGGGAAAACTTATTGTATAGATCACTGAAATAAAGTTTATAATTATTTTATTCTATAGCAAGACCCATAAAATAAACAATAAATATTCTTAATAAGTAGTAAGATATAAGTTTTACTGAATAAAAGGATTTTAAGTAATAAAATGAATAATTAAATAAAATTTGAATTAACAACATTTTAAATATGAATTTAAAACAAAAATTAAGTTTTTGTTTTAAATTCATATTTGAAATGTTTTTAGATCTATGCTAACAGTATAACATTACTTGTAAATGCTAAAATTAATTTGCATTAGATAGTGTTTTATTAAAAAATATAGGTAATTTTCAAATGTATGTTAAAGTGATTTAAATTATATTATTTCTGTTAATTAACCTAAACTTCAAATACAAAAATCATAAAATAAGTTAGGAAAACAAAAATAACATATTAATAAAACTTTATTGTTATAAATTGAAATATATCACAGCTAAGCATTCAATTATTTGAACAATAACCAAATGATCTTTGGCACAATTTAAATGAATGCACTTATAAGGCAAAAAGAGAAATACTTAAAAGCATATATATGGTAATAAATACATAAAATATGGCATTATAAAAATAAAATATTTTTAGTAAAATACTTATGCATACTTGAATTAAAATAGAAACTAATAAATTATGGCACGTTTGATTTATCTCCTATTATTTAGGTATTTTTGCTTGTTGCTTAAAATTATTCTAGCTAATGTCTTTTGTGAAGCCAAACTAGACAATTTACTTCCCCAACACATTTCATATTGTAAGTCTTCTAATTCTGGACTGCAAATAATGGGATGAAAGACATGAACTATGCCTGGATCAGCAGCACGAAGGACACTTAAATTGCTGCGGACAACTTTAGAATAAAGGTCTACATCTTCCTTACCCCAACCTCGAATTGATGTATCAAATCCACCAATTTGCTTAAGATCACTATGATAAATGCTAACAATACCATATCCAAATTGGCGCCAATATCCTCTTTCTTCACTCAATAAAGGAGTTTCAGAATCATTTTCCAGGTACTCTGGATCATATTCACTAAATACCACTGGAAAATAAACTTGTTTTGATTTAATAGTATTTAAGCGTATTCTATTCATAACGCCAAAATCTAGAACAATGTCCACATCAACAAAAAATAATAAAGAATCCAATGAGAATGCTTTTGCACCAAATTCTAATGCTACTGCTCTAGAAAATGGACCATTTGCTTCAATCAAACGAATATCATATGCAGGATATTTTCTTTTTAATTCTTCTAATGCCAGTTTGCTTTCAGTAGAATCATCTTGTTCAGATTCAAAATACACAACTGCCAAATGAATTTTTTCTCCATTTCGTAGGCAGACAGTTTCTATATTATTAAGGAAACGTTTAAAATTTTCTAAACGTCCATATAATGGTACTACGATATTTACATCCAAATTTAGCAAGTCTAAATTAGAAGATTCAGAATTTTGATCATTTTCTTCTTTAAATTCCAACTGAGAAAAAGCTTTCTGTAGATAAGCATGTCGTCTAACAGGTACCGTCATTTTTTTTCCTCTGTATTTCCGATATGTAAGTAACATATCTAAAATGTAATCTACACCAAATAAAGGATTCTCACGTATATATCCATAAAGAATTTCTTTAAAGTCAATCACCCTACCCCTTTGTTTTGAATATTTATTAATAATTTCCATTACTTCCATTACAACATCATTCACTGCTAACTGTTGATAAGCTTCCAATCTTTTTTTTGGATTTATGCTAGAAGTGGAATAAATATGCTTGCTAATAAAATCCCATGATAAAGTTTCATCACTAGTGGTAGGGCTAAACTTGTTTAAAACTGGTTTCATTCCTAACAAAGATATATTAAAATGAATAATTTGATCAGTATTTCCAATAAATTTTGTATCTTGCAAAAGATTTTCCATGTCAAGGATTTCACGATATAAATTTATTGAATTGTATCGTAAATTCTGAGTTTGCAATCCATAAAAGTAACTGTGCATACGGTAAAGGTAAGGTGGTTGCTTTATAGGATGAAGTGTTATCGCTCTATGAATTTCTTTAGTTTTCAGACGACCATTGAATACTTCTTCACCACTAAAACTGTGATAAAATATGTTTTGCATCTATAAAAAAAAAAAATAAATGTTCATTCATGCAATCATTATTTAAAATTGAATTAAATATTTCTAAAATTAATATATAATATAATTTATACATGTAGCTTAGTATGAATTAAAATAAATAAGCAAATTTAAATAAGTTTGACATATACTAGAAAAAATGCCTTCAATTGATTCTAAGAACATAATTATAATAATGTAGTTCTTATGTTCTAAAGATTAAACAAAAAATAAAATTTTTTTACTGGAAAACCGTACAAAACTTTAAATAATATAAAATACTAAAAAAAGCTTAAATTCATTAATTTTTTTTATTATAAGAATCATTTTGAATAATCTTTAAAAAATATGAGTATAGTTAATCTTAACCTCTTTTATTCAATGCAAAAACTTATTAGATTATTTATTATTTAATTTATTCATTAATTTTACAACAAAATAGACTAAATTGATGAATTATCATTAAGTCTTTTGCAATTTATATTATTTTTCTAATTAGAAATGCAATAAAATTTTAATTTAAGTTTATAAGTTCATTTTTTTAAGGAACTCGTGTTTGTTTAACTATTATTTAAGAAAATTCAATGAAAGTATCAGTAGTGTTTAAGGCTAAATGAATTTCTTTAAGAAGTTATCCATCTTTGTACCTAATTTATAAAAAAAAATTCTGAGATCAATTGATGACTAAAATTTTCTACTTTTTTAAAATTTCAAAAAGTTTATCTTATTTTTTATTAATTACTTAAACATTACATCCTAATAATTAAAACTAACAAATCTGAAAATTTAGAGAATTTGAAATAAAAAGTTTTTTGAAGCCAACTTGCAAAAGTAGAAACATATATACAATTTGACTTAGAAAAGGCTCATATATATTCTTAAGGATTCATGTAGAAACAATTATGTCAAAGAAAATATCTTAAAAATCTTAATGTGAATCCCCATCTCTTTCGGGAAAACATTTATATTATTTAAAATAACTAGTAACTATTTAACATTTTAAAATGATGTATAAAATGATTCAAAATTTAAAAGTCAATAAACTTAATGGAGGAAGATATCAATTTACCTCATAAGACCAAGTACATGGTATGCCAACAAATTTACGAATACATCTGCCAACCTCTACATCTTCATGCGTGGAATAAAGATTTTTAAGGCAATAACGAACGTGTGGAATAACTAAGCGTAAAGTATCTCTACTCATAATCATACCAGGTCCTCCCATGCAAAAATTTTCATCTGGCTGCAGGCTAAGTTGACCAAACTCTGCTTTATTTCCAAGACCAGCTTGCCCTATGAATTGTGGTTTACTACTGTTAACAGATCTTAAAAATGTTTCCAGGTGATCTGTTCTGATATAAACATCATCATCTGCCCTCATAAACCACTCAAAATCGTCAATAAAGTTATCATGCATAAATTTTAGCATCAAAAATGATTTTTTTTGTGGTGGATATGAATCATCTACATTTTCAAGACGAATTAAGGGAATAGCAGAATTTGATTTAGAAGTAGAGCTAGAGAAAAATATGAGTTTTCCAGGTACAGTTTTACCCCAAGTATTGTGTATTGCTAAAGCTCTGGTTTCTAAATATTTCTGTGCTGTCATGACACCAATAAAAAGTAACTTATTATCTTCAGTTAAATCAGATATGTTGATTACATTTTCAATGGAATATTCATCACTTTTAGACAAATTTTCAAACTGTGTAACAGACATTAAACAAGATGGTTTTTTTAATACAATGTATCTCAGTTTTGTTGTAATGAGAAATCCAATGATTGTTCCTAAAAGAAACCGCCAAACAGGTGAAGCACAGGTCATCTTAAATTATATATCTGAAAGAAAATAAAAAACTTGAAGCAAATGCACATACAATCTTTTTTAAATAAAAATTCCATGGATTACATAATTCTAATTATGTTATATTAAATGAATTTTAGTATGAAATTAATACATTTATTTGAAACAGTTTATAAGCTAAATGAGAAAAATACTTAACATAATCCATCATTATAAATAATATAACTTTGAAAACATGAAACAATGGCCAAATTTCTGAATTGAGAACATGGCATTTCCAAAATTTTACAAATAGCAATTATTTGTAGGTTGAACCTTTACAATAAGTAATCTATATATTAAATTAATATATTTATATAGAAATAATTAAAAAGTTACATACAATTACTTCATCAAATTTATTAAACCAAAAACATGAAATCTTGAAAAAAAAAATTTTACAGGATTTATGCTAAGAAAACATTTCTACTTTAATTTTATCGATACTTATTATTAATTAAGATACATTAACATTTTGAAAAATTTATTTTCCAAAAATTTTGAATTTTATAAAATATATTACATTACATAATCTTTTAAAAAATTAGAATTTCAATTAATTATTCAATCAATCATTAATATTAAATATTTTCTTTATCAACCAGTTCAATTAGAAGAATAAATGAAAAGAAATTATTTTAGTTCTAATTCCTCAACACCAGTTTGATTCACACACAAATATCTTTTCTTTTTTTTAACATTTCATTTTAATTTTGAAAATTTGTACAGCATTTTTTTTTTTTTTTTTTTGACAGTAAAGTGTAAAATGTCCAGAGGTAAAACAAAAAATTTAGCTAAGTATTTTAGTCATACAGTGATATTTGATTTTCTCAAATTTAACGATGAGTTTGATTAATTTTTTAACATTATAACAATCCAAATCAAATATCTTTGATGAATATATATCAATATTACCATAAAAAATATCTTATTCAGACTCATCACAGGAATCAACATCAATATTTGAAAAACTTGTCTTAATTATCTAACTCTTTTTGATTTCTTCATCATTCAAATTTCTATAATTAATATCTGCTAAAATGAAGACAAACTTTCTTTTTTCAATGGAACTGCAGACATCTTAGCTAAAAGAGGATGTTCCGAGTTGCCCAATGGGGACTACACACTAACTTACAAAGAGCTTTTCACTATACAGAAAAAAGAAGTGAGGCAAGTCTGGCTCGCCCCTCCCTAGTTTAGAAGTAAGGCCCTGAGGGGCGCATTGGATTTCGGGGTTGACAGACATGATCAAACGGCCGTCTCGAGACTTAGAAGTGGGCATCTGAAATGCATGATGTTCGACTCTGGGCACAATGTCTTTTCATTGTGCAATAAATACAATCTGAAGCTGGCTTCAGATTGTATTTATTGACTCTGGCGGATGTCCGTAAAATCCACTATTGGTGCTTGACTTCGCTAGGGTTCACAGTGTCATGGATTTGATCTCGCTGACGCTAGATCTCTGAGGGATTGGAAACGACAACAAGATAATCTTTTTTTAAATTATCATATAAAGCCTAACCATTCTAATGTTATGCATAATCAACCCTTATGAAATTAAATTAAATAGAAAATACTTTTGGTCAAATATTTGGATCACCTTCCAACATTGAGTCATATTTTCACAAAGGATTTCAGATCTGGTCAAAATATATATTTAGTTCATTATAAACATTTTAAAAATTTCAGCAATTAATTTAATAAATGGGTAAAGTAAAAAGAGAATCTGGTCAATTCTTTAATATAAAAGAAAATTTAAGTTTCATAACCTTATCAAAATTATTAACGGTGATAATCACTCTGTCAGCAAAAAGTTTTTATCGATGATATTTAAATAAAGAATATAAAAGACTTAGATGGTAGTACTCATCACAATAATTAGTTAAATTATAAAATCAAATGGAACAATGATTAACACATAAGTTGATGTAGATAAAATTTTAAATGAATGATATTGTAGTGCAGTGATTTTCAACCATTGTGGCGTGGCACTTTTAGGTCTCATGTAATTCTTAAAGTGCATCGCCAAAATTTAGAAATTTATATAGTAAAAATTATAGTGCTTTTTTTTATTACGAGTAAAGTACACGATAAAAGAAAGTTTGTTTTTACAGTTAATACCATATTTTCTGCAGTTAAAAACTATATTACTTTTGATAACCGTTAACTTGTTTTAAGTGACATATTTTCACCCCCCGTAAAGAAATTTCAAGTGTTTCCAGTATCCACAATTACAAATTTCTACATATTATTTGTATTAATTCGGATTTCCAGTATTAACTAAAGTAAAAAAAATCAAGACTGTTAAATGTAGAAGACGATACGAGAGTATCATTGTCATTTTTAAAACCAAATGTAAAAGAAATTATAAAATATATTAATCTCAAATTTCTCATTAAAAGTACCTTTATTAATAAATTGTAATTAATGCTTTAATTAAGGTAGGGCGTTTTGTATTACATATTATTTTACACTGAAAATTATTATCATAAGCTATTTTTTTTACACAATGCATCATTAGATAAGTAAGCAGCTTATAATTTTATATTTTTTCTTTCGTACTCTTATACGAAATGTAGATATATATATTTATAAGGCTTATAATTTTTCGCAATAAAAGTGCCGTAGATATTGTAATAAAAGTGCCGCTATAAGAAAAGAAAGAAAAAAAGATAGTGAATTACTGTTGTAATGAAATAAAAGGATCGGGGAGGAAGTTACAAATAATTTTACAATACTCTGTAATTTCATAAAAATATGACAGAAAATTTATGAACAGCACTATTGACTATTACAAAAGTTTATAAATTTAATTAGCATTCTATAGCCACAACAACAGCTAATTAGCCTGAAAATTTTTCGTAATAAAATAACATAAACCAAGCTAAAATGAACTTAGCAGACTATACAAAAAGATTACGATTTGCATGTTTATAATTTATAAGGTTTATAATATTATATATCCCAATGACGCATTACTAAAAGCGTGACGTCACTAACAAATGACTTGGTATAATGAACAGTTTCCACAGATCAATCCACTTTCTTAACTGGAGAACAGGCAAAAAGGATGAAAAGCAGATAAGATAATCATGATTAAATTTATAATGGTTTTAATCTGGTTAATTTAAAAACTAAAATCTAAATTATTTTCCTTTATTGAATAAGAAAATAGAAAAATAATAATAATAATATAATTTCTATAATGATTATACATTAATCATTATAGAAATTTATTCGAATCTTATTGATCAATTTCATTGAAAATGAATATAAATATTCATACAAATGATTATAAATGTTTTTCCAGTCAATATTTTTTGTAGTATGAATTTCATTAAGAAGCATTTTTTTATTTCTTTAGCATTTCTTTAAAGAATATTTTTATTATTGTTTTCTTTTCAGAGGTATGAAGCTGGTATGAATTTTATTTTCAGAGATAGAAAGTCAAATTTGTGTTAACTGACTAAAAAACACTACAAATAATTTTTTAAACTAGAAGTTGTTTTTTTTCATTTATGAAATACAAAAATTGTGCATTTCAAATAAGTAAAGATATTTAGTTTATAAAAATGAATAACTTAAGAGAAACTTCTATGTGTGTATATACAGCTATTAATTTAAATTAACTTTTAATAAATTTACATAGATTTTGGTGGAATAATTAATAATTCCATTGAGAGTTTGATATCTAAATTAATAAATATTAATCTCAAAACCAGCAATTATGATAAGGACAGGAACAAAGAGAGTTTTGTTGTTAGGAATTATAATACCTAAAAATGAAAGGACATATGTTTCTTTTCCAGGATATTATGAAATTCGGAAAGCCAACGCAGATGCAAGCCTATCAATTATAAATAATGAAAAATTGCGAAATATTTCACCTCATACATCACTGAGAATCTTAAACTCTTATAAATATGTAATTGCGTAATTCAAAGGCACAATTAACACATAGTTGAATTCCTATTCATTTTTATAACAACTGAAAGTAAAAAAATGCTTATGAATATGTATTCAGTTACAATAAGGCATTCCTTCTATACATGCGAACATATGCCTGTATATTATATGTATGTGAAGAATACCTATCATCTGCAATAAATTTTAAATATCCTCTGAAAAAAAATAGAAATAAAGAATTCATGTTCATCAAATAAATAATTTATATGTTCAGAAATACTGAAATCTTCCTTAAATTAAAAAATTACGGGCCTATCATTTTTTTTAGTATTACATAAATCAAAATCAAAAGATACAAAGAAATCTGCATTATTATAGTAATTAAGAAATCTACTATCATTAAATTCAGATTGAATCATAGCAATTAGTGTCACTATCAGCAAAATTTTCTTCTAATTCATCCAATCAGTTTTTAATTTCTTCTTCGAAGACGACATAAAATCATCAGAAGTATTTTTTTAATTGACAAAAAAAGCAACTGGTTATAATAAGAAAAATTTGCTAAAGTGAAGATGAATATATACATTTTCCTTTAAAAAAAGAGCCGATAAATAAGTTTTAAGCCAAAATTTTCTGCTTTGAGAGTTTCCAAGTTTTAAAAACTTTCAGTGACAAAAAAACAGCAATTAATTCTCTCTCAAAATTCATGGTACAACTGCTGTACCGCAGTTATCTTCTGAGACACTCACTTTCATGGTACAACAGTTGTATCGTTGGGATGAAAAAATTAAGCAATTTTTTTGCAAGGAAAGAAAATATTTCCTTACCAAAATTGCAAATAAAAAATGTAACTTTATTGAAGAAATATATCTATAAATCAATTGTAAACTATTAGTATTGTGATGTAACATATTATGGAAATGCTGTATACAAAATTGAATAATTATTAATTTAATTATTATTATATATAATTATATATAGGTAGCCCTCATACAACACGGTATCTTATAACAAGGTTTCGCCATAACACGATTCGTAAATTGCGGAACCCTCCTACAACACGGTTGCCTATAACACGGTTTCGCTATAACGCGATGAGAAAACTGCAAATCTCCTTTGTACATACAACACTGTATATACTTCTACAGTCGTGGTGAGGCTTTCTAAGTTACAGCATTGAGGAAATGTATGTAGGTCCTTAGCCGTACTTGTAGCCAAAGCTTTATATAGGATCTCACGAGGTGATAAACCAGATGCGTATTAGGTATCCCAAGGCATGAACCAGCACTTGAGACGATCATCAACGGGGACTGTTTAGTTATAAGAGTTTTCCACATGGTCTTGGCCTTAGACTAATTCAGTACCAGATCAAGTGGCCGACAGGCTTTGCGAAACACGTGTACGATGTCACTTCCAAATTGCAGGAAGGGAAAGATGGTTGCTCCTCTTATTGGGGCCTGTGTCCCCCGTAGGATATTGGGTTGGTTGGTTGGGTTTTATGGTGCAAGGTCCAAAAAGAACAAGCTGCGCAATGAAGGACATAGGAGTACGCCCAGTCAGGGTGGGAACATCCAATTACTGCTTGATAATTAGGCAACGCCTACAATAGTTCTAGTTTAAGATGCGTGTGTGTTTTCCGCGAAGAGTCAGTCAACCCTACGGATTTAACATGGTGACTGGGGCACGTTAAATCCGTCGGGTCGCAATGTCCGCCCCGTTCCCATTACAAATTAATATCTCTGGGGGTGGTTGGAGCCAGGCTTTGGGTCTTCACTGGTTTCAATCTCTAAATTGGAAGATTCAGGTGGTGCTGTCATCTATGAGTCAAAAGTCGTACTTCCACCATTGCATGTGGGTGCTCTATTGAAAAACGGAAGGCTCTCTGATTTCATTCACCTAGTCTCTTTGGCTTGTCCTTGCCAAGTGTCATAAACAACAACAATTCAAGTCTAGTCGGACTATTACTATTTTTATTATACATAAGCGATATACCGAAGCAGGCAAACACTATTTTAGCAGTTTTTGCTGACAACACCGTGATTTTAACTAAAAATAAAGACAAAGAAATAGCTATTAAAACTCTAAATGAACACTTAATTAAAATCAGTACTTGATTTAATGCATGGAAAATTGAACTTAATGTAGGAAAAATCCAAGCAATAGTTTTCACTAAAAGTAACAAAATACCAGACAGCAACATTAAAATTAATAACCAAAACATACCATGGTCCAACGAAGTAGAATATCTCGGCTTAACATTAGATAAACGACTAACCGACAAATCACACTTCAATAAATCATTAAAAAATATAGGACAGCAAAAGCAGTACTTAATCCATTATTAAACTACAGGTCGGAATTATATCTAAAAAATAAATTATTAATTTATAGGTCAATATTGCGTCTAGTGGTCAGCTATGCCTGCCAAATTTTTGGAGGCGCAGCTGACAGTCATATTAAAAAGCTTCAAATCCTCCAAAATACAACGCTCAGGTTAATGTCCAAGTCACCATGGTACTTCAGAAATGAAACTATCATGTGTGACCTTTGTATTAATAATCTTTCTAGTTACTTTTTTCAAATCAGCATCAAGTTTTATAAGAATCTTCCGGACATTGAAAACGATGAAATAGCAAAGATCCCTATCTACAATATTTTCAACGCGGCAAATAAGAACAGACCTCGAACAGTACTCAGATTAAAGACCAACACTTAGGACTACAGAACACAAACAAAAGCAAGGCGAGTCGGACAACAACACGAACATCAGGTCGCATATTTACTTTTTTAAATTTAGTTACTTAAATTTTATTTTTTATTAATTTAATGTTTTTTGCTTTCTTTTTTTTCTTCCTATCCACTCAGGTATAAAATAAACCATGACTAATAAATTCTTTCTATTTAAGTTTTATTAATCATTTGTTTAGCTTTCAGGAACACTTATCCTACAGGAGATTGAATTTCGGTTCTGGAGCTCCATGCACCATCATACTGTCTCGACCGTCTCTCAGTCAGCCAGTTTTCCGTGTGGTTTTACCTACGTTATTTACTTTCATCCCGGTGGCTTGAATATAAAAGTGTCTCACGCTAGTCGGTAGTCTGCATCTTGCCACGGTGTGTTAAAGAATAATTTTTTCAACTTTAAGACATTAAGTTTTAGACCCAAGCAATGTTAGATAAAGCTAAAACACCATTCAAGAGGAAATTTATTTCTTTAGAAGAAAAGATACAAATCTGTGATCGTTTATTGAAAGGACAAAAAGCATCCCACTTTGGGAAATCCTTAATTTGAATGAAGCAACAGACAAAACCATCAAGAAAATGAAAAAGAAATCAGAAGTGCAGTTGCAGGGATCTTCAACATCCGCAAAAAGTTCAGCTCACCACAGAAGCCCAATAATTGAAAAAATTGAAAAGGCATTTAGCATTTTGATTGATGATTGTTGTCAAAAAAGAATTCCATTAAATGACAATATCATAAAACAAAAATGATTAGAAATTCACAATCATCTTAAAGAACATGGAGAATGCACTTCCAACTCATATTTTGTGGTGAGTAAAGGTTGGTTTGAAAAATTGAAAAAGCACATTCATGGCATAAAAATCCAAGGAGAGTCTGCGTGGGCTGATTATGAAGCTGCTAGGACATATCCAGAGAAAATTCAAAACATTATAGCCGAGCAAGGATACACAGCGGATCAGGTTTTCAATGTCGATGAAACTGGGCTTTGGTGGAAAAAAAGCAACAGTAAAACCTTTTTCTCGAAAAAAAAAAAAAAAAAAAAACTGCACCCGGATTTAAGGTATCCAAAGATCGTCTAACGCTCCTTTTATGCAGTAATGCATCGGGGGACTTCTTGACAAAACCCTTTCTAGTTTATATATATTTGAATCCTCTTGCACTGAAAGACGAAAATAAAAATACCTGCGGGTATACTGGAAATTAAATCCAAGAGCTTGGGAAACAGGAAATTTATTTAAAGATTGGTTTTCAAATTGTTTTGTGCCAAGCGTTGAGAGTTATTTAAGGCAGAAAAATTTGAGTTTTAAGGCACTATTACTGTTAGATAATGCTATCCATGCCACCCACAAGATTTGACTCATCCCAACATCAGAATAGTGTTCCTACCACCTAACACTACTTCGTTGCTCCAACCATTGGATCAATGTATTATTTATACCTTTAAAACGTATTATATAAGAAGATCCTTACAGTGGATTTTAGACGCAACCGATTCGGAATTAATTAGCGTAATGGCAGCTTGGAAGAAATTTGTAATCAAGCACTGTATCGAAATCAAATATTTGTCGTTAACGGAAATAAAAACATCAACTTTAAATGCGTGTTGGAAGAAGATGTGGCCCTCTTCAGTTGAAACAGAAAACATGCGTGAAACATCGGAAAACGAAATTGGTGCCATATTAGAAGTCGCTAAATCAATAGAAGGCGAAGGTTTTGTGGATATGGCGACTGAAGACATTCAAGATTTATTAGTTGAAGAAGAACTTAACTTAGCGGATTTAATGGAAATGGCATACCTGGATGCAAATCAAATCGATTTTGAGGACGCTAGCTCTGATGAAGATTGTGAAATTAAGAATTTAACATTAAAAAAATAACTAGAAGGCCTATACTTAGCGGAAAACCTCGAGTCATTTTTTTTTAATACAGACCCTTCCACAGAAAGAAGTTGAAAATTCAAAAGGTAGCTGCAAAACTGTTTAGCTCCATACCGCGAAATTTACAATAACATAGTTAGAACCAGCAAGCAATGTTCAGTTAAAGATTTTTTTTTAAGAGGGAAAACATGCAAAAACTTTAAATAGAGAAAAAAGTTCTGAAAGTGAAGGCGATATCGTTCCACCCAAAAAACGTTCTCGGTTGATTATACTGAGCAGTGACGTCGAATAAATTCATTAAATTAGGGTTGCGTTAGATTAAAATTTTTTTTCTTATTTTGTGTTGTATATGCATTTATTATTTAATAAAAATTAAGTTGTTTATGTATGTCGAATTAAAAAAAATATTTGTTTTTAATAAATTTTTAGAATTTAAACCTTTTTTTGTACTGGTCATATGGTCATGCTCTGGTCTCATACAACACAGTTTCACACAACACTGCATTTTCTAGGAACCTAACAGTGTTATGGGAGGGTTACCTGCATTTATTATATAAATATAACTTTATACATTATTATAATAGGTAAAAAACTTTAAAAAATTAATAATTTACAAGGGTTTGAGCTGTGAAACCAAATAATCTTAATATTAGAAGACTTAAAACTTTTGAATAATGTTCTTAAAATAAACAAATTCTTAAAAAGTCGTAATTTTATGGTAACCAAGCGCTTATACAAATATTAGAAATAACAAATTTACAAATGAGCTGCCTTTTGTAATCAGCATTTCTCTCAATTATAATCCTAATTAAAAGCATAACTTTTCAGAAGTATGCCAGTAAATCGAATGAAAACTATTATATTAATACTATAATATTAAGATATTATAGAACACAAAATAGAAGAAATATTATATACACAATTGAATCGTAGAAAGTAGAAAAGCTAAATTCCAGGAGCACCTCTAAGATGCAATGAAGCCAAATAAATCGTAACATTAATCTTTTTTCTAATATTCTGTAAATGCATTAAAAAGAAATTTATACATGAATAAACAAATGGAGATAAATATTTATAGCGCCAAGTTATTATTGTTACTTTATATTTTATAATATCATTGAATTTCGTATTAGTTTCATGATTATTAATGTACAGAACAATTGCAGATGAAATATAAAATCTATCTAAACTTAAAAATATGAAATTCGGTTATAATTTTAAATTCAAATAGATAACGAATTTCCATGGTAACCAAACTTTGTTACTCCAAATATAAGAAAATTCAAACTTAGAAGCATGACGACTTTTTAAAATCATCCTTGATAAAGAAAATGGTTAAACAGTTTGCTGATAAACAAAAAATTAAACAGTAGTAATTAAACTTTAAGAATCGAAGTTTCATAACACATTGGGAACAAGGAAATTTAATCTCAATGACTAAGTAAAATCTTAATAAAGAAAAGGCAATCAAACAGCTTAGACAAATAGGTAACCATATTTGATTGAACTGGCTATTCAATATTTTTTTAGAATATTGACATGCAAAAGATAGATAGTAACTCAGCAACATTTATAGGACCATTAATGGCTTATCTTGGCATATTGCTAAAATCTTGATTCCCGTCATAGGACCAATATGGGCTTAACTTGATATGCATAATATTTTGTAAAACTTCGTTCTCATGATAGGTTTAATATCAGACTTATCTTGGTATGCCCAATATTGGGGAAAACGTCAGGCACATTATAGGTCTATTCTTGTGCTTATCTTGGCATGTTATATACTGTAGGAAAACGTTTCGCCCATTATTGAGATTATCTTGGTAAGCTTGCCAATATTGGGCCAAACTATTTTGTTACTTGAGAAGTGCAACGCAAGAAATATTCTCTATGATACCGTTAAATATATTTATAATAATAATAATAATAATAAATACACAGATTTTATGGAGATACTTTGGAGTTTTGAAATGAATTAACTCATTTGAATTAGAGGAGTGTGAACAAATTTAGTAAATACATGCAAGCGCAACAGAAGAGGAATCATATCATATTTTTTTTATGCTGGAAACCTTTTCTAAAGTTTTCTGAAACCTCTTGAAATAATATATCTATTCAAAATATGTTTGGTGTAAATTATTTAAAAAATTTGTATCAGTAAAAATATAAATTGTTAAATTGAGAAAATGCTGGTGATTTTCTTTCTTCAATTTTTTTTTTTTTATTAATCTTAAGTTATGACTACGAAGACACTCAGGTTTTTTATCTGTAGGTCATAGACCGGCATAAATCACCAATCCCGGAAATATTTCATAGTAAAAACCATTATATTACATTTCATGGATTTCATCTTTATGACTAATTTACATATAATGTTCCTCTTTACATATAATGTTTAAAATATCGAACACATTTTAAAGGATTAATAGAATCTTATAAATTTTAATACATTTTTAATGAAACAGTTGCTTAAATTCTTCATTATTAGAATATATTTTAGGTAATTTCTAATTAATTTTTGCTGCTAAATCTATAGAAAAGGAAGTTTTGAAACAAAATGTCTACTTGCTTTTTACTTATGAAAAACGTGAATGATAGCAGATTCATAAGACCTGTCGCAAACTACCGGCGAATTCACCTAAAATACCTAACAAAGCGAATTTACCGTGAATTCACAACCGAAAATATAAGAAGAAACTATGACGTAGATGTTTGATGTTTTCCGTTCAACCAATGAAACTATGAATTTGATGAATAAAAGAAATACAACATAATTTCACAAGTAAAATTATTATAATATAAATTATTTCTTGGAATAACTCAAAATTGTAATGAATACCCAACTGTTTAAAAGTTTAATTATTAAATATATTTTGCATATACAAATATAGTTATTTTTTACAATTTCTCTTTATTAATTCATTTTAGTTTATTCTATAGAATAAATGTGGAATATTCAT